>MUAA02000178.1:0-2500 GCA_014180765.2 Marchantia paleacea
TGTTTGCATAAAAAAATTGAATTTAAATTTATGATCGTAGATTAGGAAAAAAAAAGTATTTATTTAGAAGACAATTTTTATCATGAGACATTTCAGAGGTCAACTAATTTTTTTTATTATAAAATATAAATTTTTTCTTTATATTTTTTGTCAAGTAAACAAAAAGTATATTAAATACTAAATAGTATTTTTTGTTTGGATTGGTAAGGTGGTAATATAATTATATGAAATAATTAATGGTTGCATAAGTTTCTTAAATTTTTTGAGATTTAAGTTTAAAAATTTGAATGAAAATAGAAAAAATATATTATCTATAAATAATATATTTTTAGAAGTCAGAATTTTAAGTTCTCTTTTTTTCTGATAATAGGGATATAACTCAGCGGTAGAAAGTATCACCTTGACGTGGTGGGAAGTCATCAGTTCGAACCTGATTATCCCCTAAAAATAGTTAAAAAGCATTTTGATTTGTTGTTTTTCTTGTTATTAAGAGAAAAGAGGCTTTAGGATTGACATAATAGGGTAGGTATAGGTATACTAGAAATGAGCTTCAAAGCTAATATGAAGTGAATGAAAAATAAACATAAGTTATCTATCTCTTGGGATGGAAGACGATTTGAAATCTGCTTTGTTTGAAAAAGGAAGCTATAAGTAAAAAGTAATATAATTATGAATCTCATGGAAGTTTGATCCTGGCTCAGGGATGAACGCTGGCAGCATGTAACACATACAAGTCGTACAGGAAGGATCTAGTGGGTGTTTCCAGTGGCGGACGGGTGAGTAACGCGTAGAACCTGCCCTTGGGAGAGGGACAACAGCTGGGAAGCGGTTGCTAATACCCATAGGCTGAGGAGCAAGGAGGAATCCCGCCTAGGAGGGGCTTGCGTCTGATTAGCTAGTTGGTGAGTAATAGCTTACCAAGGCGACGATCAGTAGCTGGTCTGAGAGGATGATCAGCCACACTGGGACTGAGACACGGCCCAGACTCTTACGGGGAGGCAGCAGTGGGAAATTTTTCCGCAATGGGCGAAAGCCTGACGGAGCAATGCCGCGTGGAGGTAGAAGGCTCACGGGTCGTAAACTCCTTTTCTCAGAGAGATGCAATGACGGTATCTGAGGAATAAGCATCGGCTAACTCTGTGCCAGCAGCCGCAGGTAAGACAGAGGATGCAAGCGTTATCGGGAATGATTGGGCGTAAAGCGTCCTGTGGGGTGGCTTTTAAAGTCCGCCGTGTCAAATCCCAGGGCTCAACCCTGGACAGGCAGTGAAACTACCAAGCTGGAGTACGGTAGGGGCAGAGGAATTTCCGGTGGGCAGGTGAAATGCGTAAGAGATCGGAAAGAACACCAATGGCGAAAACCACTCTGCTGGGCACTGACACTGAGGGCAAGCTGGGGGGCAAATGGGATTAGATACTTGTAGTAGTCTAGCCGTAAACGATGGATACTAAGCGCTGTGCGTATCGGCCCGTGCAGTGCTGTAGCTAACGCGTTAAGTATCCCGCCTGGGGGTACACGTTCGCAGAATGAAACTCAAAGGAATTGACGGGGGGCCCGCACAAGCGGTGGAGCATGTGGTTTAATTCGATGCAACGCGAAGAACCTTACCAGGCTTGACGTGCGTGAATCTTTTGAAAGAATTGCCTTCCTTCGGGAACGCTTGGACACAGGTGGTGCATGGCTGTCGTCGCTCGTGCCGTAAGGTGTTGGGTTAGAATCACAACGGCACAACCCTCTTGTTTGGTTTGCCATCATTAAGTTTGGAACCTAAACAGACTGCCGGTGATAAGCCGGAGGAAGAGGTGAGGATGACGTCAAGTCAGCATGCCTTACGCCCTGGGCGACACACGTGCTACAATGGCCGGGACGGGTCCTAAGCGACCTCGCGAAGAAAGCTAACCTCAAACCCGGCCTCAGTTCGGATTTGCAGGCTGCCTTTCGCCTGCATGAAGCCGGAATCGCTAGTAATCGCCGGTCAGCCATACGGCAGTGAATCCATTCCCGGGCCTTGTACACCCGCCCGTCACACTATGGGAGCTGGCCATGCCTGAAGTCGTTACTCTAACCGTAAGGAGGGGGTGCCGAAGGCGGGGCTAGTGACTGGAGTGAAGTCGTAACAAGGTAGCCGTACTGGAAGGTGCGGCTGGATCACCTCCTTTTGCAGGAAGCTAATGCTTGTTGAACTTTTTCATTTAACGTTTTCATAAAAAAAGTGAGGATTATTTCATTTGAAAAAAAGTCATTTTCACGTTTTTTCTTGATGCTTAAAATTAAGTTCATAAGCTTTATTATCCTAGGTCGGAACAAGTTGATAAAAACCCCATTAAATTATCCTTAGCATGGCGATAACGTCATCAGGTAAATATGCAAATGGGATTGGTTTTTCGCCCCTTGGTATTGCAGGTCTCCTAGAGGAGACCTGCACGACGGGCTAGGCTCACAGTGGTAGAGCGCGCCCCTGGTAATTTGCGTCGTTGTGCTTGGGCTGTGAAGGTTTCAG
>MUAA02000178.1:10000-30000 GCA_014180765.2 Marchantia paleacea
ATATTATTTTATTTGATGTTTTAGGTGATGTAGTATGTGGTGGATTTGCAGCTCCATTAAATTATGCCGATTATTGTATTATTATTACAGATAATGGATTTGATGCGTTATTTGCTGCTAATAGAATAGCAGCTTCAGTAAGAGAAAAAGCTCGTACACATCCTCTTAGATTGGCAGGATTAGTTGGGAATCGTACATCAAAAAGAGATTTAATTGATAAATATGTTGAAGCGTGTCCAATGCCAGTTTTAGAAGTATTACCTCTTATTGAAGATATTCGAGTTTCTAGAGTTAAAGGTAAAACATTATTTGAAATGGTTGAATCTCAACCTAATCTTAAATATGTTTGTGATTTTTATTTAAATATAGCAGATCAAATTTTATCTAAACCAGAAGGAATTGTTCCAAAAGAAGTTCCAGATCGAGAATTATTTAGTTTACTTTCAGATTTTTATTTAAATCCTGTAAACACTGTAAATGAAAAAAATAAACCAAATTTAATTGATTTTATGATAATTTTAAAAAATTTTTTTGTTTTTTAGTTAAGGAAATATATAAATATGTCAATAAAAATATCTGAAACTCTCACTTTTGAATGCGAAACAGGTAATTATCATACATTTTGTCCTATTAGTTGCGTAGCATGGTTATATCAAAAAAATTGAAGATAGTTTTTTTTTAGTAGTAGGTACAAAAACGTGTGGTTATTTTTTACAAAATGCTCTTGGAGTTATGATCTTTGCTGAACCTCGTTACGCTATGGCAGAATTAGAAGAAGGTGATATTTCAGCTCAATTAAATGATTATGAAGAATTAAAACGATTATGTGTTCAAAAAAAAAAGATAGAAACCCTAGTGTAATTATTTGGATTGGTACTTGTACAACAGAAATAATTAAAATGGATTTAGAAGGAATGGCACCAAAATTGGAAAAACGAAATCGAAATTCCAATTGTTGTTGCAAGAGCTAATGGTCTAGATTATGCTTTTACTCAAGGAGAAGATACTGTTTTTAGCTGCTATGGCACATCGTTGTCCTGAACAAAAACTGAAATTGAAAAAAAATAGATGATAAATCTATACAAGAATTATTTTCTTTTCTTCCTCTTAAAACAAAAGAAAAAAATAATAAGTCTTTTAATTTAAAAAATCAATTTCCTTTAGTTCTTTTTGGTTCTTTACCTTCAACAGTAGCTTCTCAACTTAGTTTAGAACTAAAACGTCAATCTATTCATGTTTCAGGTTGGCTACCTGCTCAAAGATATACAGATCTTCCAACATTGGGAGATAAAGTTTATGTTTGTGGTGTAAATCCATTTTTAAGTCGAACAGCAACTACGTTAATGAGACGTCGAAAATGCAAATTAATTGGAGCTCCTTTTCCTATTGGTCCTGATGGAACTCGCGCTTGGATTGAAAAAATTTGTTCAGTTTTTAATATTGAAACCCAAGGTTTAGAAGAAAGAACAACAAGTGTGGGAAAGTTTAAAAATTATCTTAATTTAGTACGTGGAAAATCTGTTTTTTTTATGGGAGATAATCTTTTAGAAATTTCTTTAGCAAGATTTTTAATCCGATGTGGTATGATTGTTTATGAAATTGGAATTCCATATATGGATAAAAGATATCAAGCTGCAGAATTAACACTTTTGCAAGAAACTTGTAAAAAAATGTGTATACCAATGCCTCGAATTGTTGAAAAACCTGATAATTATAATCAAATACAGCGTATGCGTGAATTACAACCGGATTTAGCTATTACAGGAATGGCTCATGCAAATCCACTTGAAGCAAGAGGTATTAATACAAAATGGTCTGTTGAATTTACTTTCGCTCAAATTCATGGATTTACAAATGCCAAAGATGTTCTTGAACTTGTTACACGTCCTTTACGTCGTAATAATAATTTAGAAAATTTAGGTTGGACTAATTTAATAAAAATACAAAAAAGATAAAAAAAGAACTTGTTCAATAGTACAATAGATTTTTTCTACTATTGAACAAGTCGTTTTTTTCCAACTATTCCATTTTTTTAATAATTTTATTCTATTTTAATCCTACTTTATTGAGGAAGGTTTTTATTATGATAACAAGCATTCCCTTATTGCTTTCTGTGCTATGGGTTCCAATATTATCATGGATAAATTTTTCAAGTACATTTTTTTGTTTGGAATATATTATGGATTTCTGACCACTTTACCCATTGGTCCCTCTCAACTTTTATCTATAAGAGCTTTTCTTTTAGAAGGGAATCTTAGTGGTATAGCAGCTGTTAGTGGATTGATTACAGGACAATTTTTAATATTTTTATCAATTTATTATTCACCCTTATATGTTATATTAATAAAACCTCACTTATTAACTTTGTTGGTTTTACCATATATAATATTTTATTGGTATAAAATTAAAGATTTAATAGATTATCAATCTTTAAAACCTATAACATCTATTAAAGATACTCGAATTTCTAAAATATTTTTTGATAGTTTTATATTTCAATTATTTAATCCGGTTGTATTACCAAATCCTGTGTTAGCAAGATTACTTAATATTTTTCTTTTTCGTTATAGTAATAATTTTATTTTTTTACTAAGTAGTTTTTTAGGTTGGTGTTTTGGTCAATTTTTATTTGTAAGTTTAGGCAAATTACTTCTATTTCGTATTGAATCGGATTCACCTATTCTTTATCTTTTAGTTAAACGTATTATTTATCGAACTTTTAGTATTATTATATTAAGTTTTTCATTATTACATTTAAGTAGAGCTCCAGTACCTTTTATTACAAAAAAACTTAATGATAATTTGCAATTTAATTTATCAAAGCCAGAGGAATCCTTTATATTAACAAAATCCTGGCCAAATCTTTTTTTTGATCATTGCAGATGGAACAGACCATTACGATATATAGAAAATAGTAGATTTAGTAGTCAAAGTCCTATAAAAAAAAAAGTATCTCAATATTTTTTTAATATTTCTTTAAGTGATGGAAAACCAAGACTATCTTTTACATATTTACCAAGTTTGTATTATTTTGAAAAAAATTTGCAAAAATCCTCTATTAATTTCAATCTTTTTTCATCTAATGAAATTTATGAAAAATGGATTAAAAATAAAAAAAATAAAAAATTAAAGATATATAAAGAATTTAAAAATCGATTTAAATTTTTAGATAATGGATTTTTTTTAGCAGAAATTATTGAAAAAAAAAACATATTGTCAACTTTTGAAGGAAATATTTTTACAAAAATTTGTGATCCTTTGTTAATTAAACAATATGATAAAAAAAATGATAGTATCAAAATCACCATGGCTTTTAACAGAAAAATCTTATAAATTAACAAAAAACAAAAAAACACTTACTTTTTTTCTAAAAAAGATAATAAACTAAAAAATTGGATTTCTAATCAATGTCAAGAATTTGACAAGCAAATTTTAATATTACCTTGGGAACCTTTAACTCAAGATGCTAGGCGCATTTTAAGTTTACTTATTAATAAATCAAAAAAAACAAAAATTGATCCGAATTTGAAACAAATGAATTTTTTGATGAAAATGCAACCCAATTATTGAATAAACAAAATCTTTCTTCAATTGAAAATACACGTAAAAAAATAAATAGAAAATCAAATCTAAATTGGGAACTTATTTTAAATTTATCTCCTCGCCAAAAATTTTATTTTTGAATTATTTACAAAAAGATAAATGGAACACGCTTAAAATTTCTTGGAAAAATTTTTTTTTAGGTGATTTTACTCAAATAAAAAATATTCTTTTTTTATTAACAAAGATAATTAAACCTGATCAAAACTATCAATTTCAAAGAAATAAATAAAGAAATACCTAGATGGACTTCAAAATTGAAAAATGATAAATTTGACGTTATAGCTATCGGAGTTACTGATATTCGTCAAAGAAAAGTTAAAAATTTAGGATATTTAATAAAAGGAAAAGATAAAAGAAGAAAAATAATAAGACGTTTTTCACAACAATCTGATTTTCGTCGAAAATTAGTAAAAGGATCTATGCGTGCTCGACGACGTAAAACTTTAATATGGAAAATTTTTCAAGTTAAAATTAATTCTCCATTTTTTTTACGAATAATGGATAAACCGAATTTAAACGTTAACAATGTTTTGAAAATAAAACCAACATTTCAAAATATTTTAGAAAAAAAAAAAAAAAAAAAAAAGAATCGCTAAATCAAAAGCTTTGTTTATAAAAGAACAAAAGCAGATCGGTTTGCTATAGCAAACCGATGGGATTTTCCATTGGCTCAATGGGGAAGAAGTTGGCTATTACTTATCCAATCACATCTACGAAAATATGTAATATTGCCTATATTAATAATATTAAAAAATGTCATTCGTTTGTTTTATTTCAAATTCGGAATGGAATCAAGATTGGTATGAATGGAATAAAGAAATTCATATAAGATGTACATATGATGGGACTGAAGTTTCAGAAAAGAATTACCAGAACAATGGCTTAGAGATGGTCTTCAAATAAAAATTATTTATCCTTTTTATTTAAAACCTTGGCATAATATTCAAAATAGAAATAATTTACCTAATAAAAAAAATGAAAAATTGGATTTAATTTATGATGATACAAATTTTCTACAAAATTTAGTAAAAAGTAAAGAACATTCTAATAATTTAGTTAAAAAAATTAAATTATTGCTATTTAACTGCTTGGGGATTTCAAACTAATTTACCGTTTGGTAATATAAAAAAACAACCTTCTTTTTGGAAACCGATAAAAAAAAAATTAAAAAAAAATATGTTTTTTAAACCCTATCAAATTTTAAAAAATTTTTCAACAAAAAAAAAATTATCTAAAATTTCTGCTGTTGAGAATTTAAAAATTTTAACAGTAAAAAAAGGAATATATTAATTCTAATTTAACAAATTTAGATTTAAATAAAAAAAATTTAGGAATTACTAAATTAAATAATCAAAATACATTATTAAAACAAAACACTGACAATGACATTTTTCTATTAATTTTGAATATAAAACTTTAATATATAGAAAAAATTTAGAAAATTTGATAAAAAAAAAACATATATATATAGACAAATATTTAAATAAAAAAAAAAAATTAAATTTTAATAAAAATTTAATAACGATAAAACAAAAACTATTAAAATTTTAAAAAAAAAATGTTCAATTAATAAAAAAAATTACCTAAAAATTTGAAAATAAATATTCAAAAAATTTATATAAATTTGAAAATAAATAGAACAAAATTAATGAATAACATTAGTAAATTTTTTCAAGATAATTAAAAAAAAATATATATTCAATTGTAAATAATAAAAAAAGAAAAAATTAAAGTTAATTTGAAACAAATAATGATATTAATTTCTCAAGCATATGTATTTAATAAAATATGGGAAATAAAAACAAAAAATAAGTCTTATTTAAAATGTTTATTAAAATATTGGACATCCCATTTATGGATAAAAAAAAATTTTCAAAGTTTTTTATCTAATCAAGGAATCATTGGTTCTATCGAATTACAAAATTTTAAAGAAGAAAATTGGAAAGAATGGTTAAAATGTTTTAATCGATATAATTTTTCATCTAAACAATGGTATAAAATCACACCTAAACAATGGAGAAATAAAGTTAGTGAACATTGGAAAAAAGAAGAAAAAAAAAAATTAAATATTAATGAACAAACAAATGAAAATTTAAATTTTATTAATACTTCTATCTTAGAACAAACTAAAAAACGTAATAAAATATTTAAACAAAATTTATTAACTTATAGTTGTTTTGATTTTACAAAAAAATTTAGCAATTAGAAACTTTTTGAATTTAAACAGAAAAAAAAAAATATATAATAATATTATTATAAATAAAATACAGAAATCTTATTTTATTTATAATAAAAAAGGAAAATATTTAGATTTTTTTCTCAAAAACAAAATATTTTTTCGAATATAATCTATTATTATGGCTTATTCCAGAATTTATAGAAGAAAAAATCAATATCAAAATAAAAAAATTTTAATTCTAAAAATTCTATTATTAAAGAAAATAATAAAAAATAATTCAAAATCCAAAATTATTTAAAAAAGAGAACTTAATCAATCTATTCGCCAATGGAGATGGAAATCAAAAAAGTTTAGAAAAAAATTTAAAAAATTAGGAAATATGGCTTCTCTAATGACTTTTATGCAAAATCAAAAGAAAATATTATTTCTCTTTCCAGTAAAATGCGAGAAGATTTTAAAATTATTTCATCTTTTTTTTCGTCGAAATACTACTATAAATCAATTAACTATTAATTCAGAACATCGTTTAGCACGGTTATTAGATGATCAAATTTTAATGTATAAAATGGTAAGTACTTTTTTAAATATTAAATATAGATTTAAACGACTATCAAATTTAGATAATTTTGATGATTTTTTAGGAATACAATTTTTTGAAAATAAAGAAAAAAATAATTTCTTTTTTTTTAATTCGTTTAATCTTGAAGATATTTTACTTCCAAAACGTCGTAGAAAATTTCGAATTTTAAATTCTTTATCTTCAAAAAACAAAAAAAATATACAACTTAGTGAAAAATTTTTAAAAAAAAAATTTTCTAAAACAAAAAAATAAAAAAAAAATTAAACGTTTTATTTGGGCTAGTTATCGGTTTGAAGATTTAGTTTGTATGAATAGATTTTGGTTTAATACAATAAACGGTAGTAGATTTTCTATGCTTAGGTTTCGAATGTATCCTTCTTTATTAACTTAAAAAATTTAATTTTATTTTTTATTGTTAGAAAATAGAGTTTATAAACTCTATTTTCTAGCGAATTTTGTAACATAAAAAATTTTTATTGTTGTATTAATTACATTTTTATTTTTTTACTATCTTTCTATCACAAATAACAAAATTTAATTCAATATTTTTAGGAGAATTTTTATGTCAAAAAAATTTGTTTATGGATTTATCTTCCATTTCTGAAAAAAAAAAAGGATCTGTTGAATTTCAAATATTTTAGATTAACTAATCAGGTTGTAAAATTAACTTATCATTTTAAAAAACATGGTAAAGATTATTCATCTCAAAGAGGTTTATGGAAAATTTTAGGAAAACGTAAACGTCTTTTTAGCTTATTTATTTAAAACTAATTTTATTAGTTATGAAAATTTAATTAATGAGTTAGGTATTCGTGGGTTAAAAAAAAATTAAAAATTTTTTTTTAGTTTTTTATAATAAAAAAAAATGAAAAGGAGAATCATATATGATGATACTTACTAAAAATAAACCAATGATAGTAAGTATGGGTCCTCACCATCCATCAATGCATGGTGTTCTTCGACTTATTGTTACTTTAGATGGAGAAGATGTATTGGATTGTGAACCTGTATTAGGTTATTTACATAGAGGAATGGAAAAAAATAGCTGAAAATAGAACAATTGTGCAATATCTTCCTTACGTAACACGATGGGATTATTTAGCTACAATGTTTACAGAAGCAATAACTGTAAATGCACCAGAAAAATTAACAAATATTCAAGTTCCTAAAAGAGCAAGTTATATACGAATCATTATGTTGGAATTAAGTCGCATTGCATCACATTTATTATGGCTTGGACCTTTTATGGCTGATATTGGTGCACAAACTCCTTTTTTTTATATTTTTAGAGAAAGAGAAATGATTTATGATTTATTTGAATCTGCAACTGGGATGCGAATGATGCATAATTATTTTTTCGAATTGGAGGAGTTGCAGTAGATTTACCTTATGGTTGGATAGACAAATGTTTAGATTTTTTTGTGATTATTTTTACCTAAAATAAATGAATATGAAAGACTTATTACAAATAATCCTATTTTTTTTTAAAACGAGTAGAAGGAATAGGTATTATTACTAGGGAAGAAGCCATTAATTGGGGATTGTCAGGACCTATGCTACGAGCTTCGGGAGTTCAATGGGATCTTCGAAAAGTAGATCATTATGAATGTTATGATGAATTAGATTGGAAAATTCAATGGCAAAAGAAGGGGATTCATTAGCTCGTTATTTAGTACGAATTGGAGAAATGAAAGAATCGATTAAAATAATTCAACAAGCTTTAAAAGCTATTCCTGGAGGACCCTTTGAAAATTTAGAAGCACGTCGACTTAGCCAAGGAAAAAATTCAGAGTGGAATTTGTTTGAATATCAATTCATTAGTAAAAAACCTTCGCCAACTTTTAAATTACCAAAACAAGAGCATTATGTTAGAGTAGAAGCACCTAAAGGAGAGTTAGGTGTTTTTTTAATTGGAGATGATAGTGTTTTTCCTTGGAGATTCAAAATTCGTTCACCTGGTTTTATAAATTTACAAATTCTTCCTCAATTAGTAAAAGGAATGAAATTAGCAGATATTATGACAATTTTAGGTAGTATAGACATAATTATGGGGAGGTTGATCGTTAAAATGATTTCAAATATAAATTTAGAAGACAAATTTTTTCTTTTTTTTTTTTTGACACTAGGTTTTTCTAAAGAGTTTTTTAGTTTTTTATGGATTGTTTTTTCTATTTTAATTCTTATGTTAGGAGTTACTGTCGGAGTATTAGTACTTGTATGGCTTGAAAGAAAAATATCTGCCGCAATCCAACAACGGATTGGACCAGAATATGCTGGTCCTTTAGGAATAATCAAGCTTTAGCGGATGGAATTAAACTTTTTAAAAAAAGAAGATATTGTTCCAGCACAAGGAGATGTTTGGTTATTTAATATTGGACCTATTTTGGTTCTTATACCAGTCTTTTTAAGTTATTTAGTAATTCCTTTTGAATATAATGTTATTTTAGCTAATTTTAGTATAGGGGTTTTTTTTGGATTGCTGTTTCTAGTGTTGTTCCTCTTGGACTTCTTATGGCTGGCTATGGGTCAAATAATAAATATTCTTTTTTAGGTGGTTTAAGAGCTGCTGCTCAATCTATTAGTTATGAAATTCCTTTAGCTTTAAGTGTTTTATCTATAGCTCTACGTGTGATTCGTTAACGTACTTAAAAAACTTAGTAATAAATTTTTTAATTGTTTAATAAAAAACTAAATAGTCATATGGGTGAGATTAAACAGCATTTCAATTTGCAGTAAAAAATCAAGTCCCATCCTCTTTGTACAAGAGTGAAAGCTATGTACAATCAATAAAAATTCTATTTTCCAGGTAAAAGAGTAGCGATCTAATCCTGACAGCGAAAAAAAAATCAATAATAAATTTTATTTATATATTGAATAAGCAAGAGTAGAAGGTAAGAAAACCCAAAATACGCAAAAAATTAGTTAAAAATATATTAAATATATCAAAATGAGAATAAGGACTTAATATTAGTAGAGATTTTTAAGTAGTACTTCCTTTGAACCTCAATTAAAAGTATATTCCTATCTACTACAAAAATGACTATTAGGAACGAAATAATTTTTTTACAATTCTTTAATTAAGAAATTTATATTGTTTTATTTATGAATAAAACAATATAAATTTCTTAATTAAAGTTAGCGCCAGCCAAAATTGTAAAAATTAAGATAGATTCATAAGCTTTTATTTTTATAGCAAACAGAATCTCGTTGGTAAAAAAACTATATATTTTTTATATTTAAATAACCACTGAGGAGCCGTATGAAATGAAATTTTCATGTACGGTTTTGAAATAGAGATGTCAGCAGTAATGTTAATATCGACTATAATTATCTAATAGTTTGAGTACAGTTGATATAGTTGAAGCACAATCTAAATATGGATTTTTTAGTTGGAATTTATGGCGTCAACCTATTGGTTTTATGGTTTTTTTTATTGCTTCTTTAGCAGAATGTGAAAGACTCCCGTTTGATTTACCAGAAGCTGAAGAAGAATTAGTTGCAGGTTATCAAACTGAATATTCAGGTATGAAATTCGCTTTTTTTTATCTAGCTTCTTATTTAAATTTGCTAGTTTCTTCATTATTTGTAACGATTCTTTATTTAGGAGGGTGGCACTTTTCCATTCCATTTTTTTCTCTTTTTCAAACTTTTGAATGGAATTTCATGAGTAATGGAATTAATGAAGTTATCAGCATAATAATAGGGATAGTCATTACCTTAGTTAAATCTTATTTATTTTTATTTATTTCAATAATGACAAGATGGACTTTACCTAGAATACGAATAGATCAATTATTAAATCTTGGTTGGAAATTTCTTTTTACCTATTGCTTTAGGTAATTTATTATTAACAACGTCTTTTCAACTTTTTTATTATAAATCTAAAAAATACATAACTAAAACCATAAATTTATGAAGGAAGTTTTTATATGTTTTCTATTATAAATGGCTTAAAAAATTATAATCAACAAGCAATACAAGCTGCAAGATATATTGGTCAAGGGTTTTTAGTTACTTTAGATCATATGAATCGTTTACCTACAACTATTCAATATCCTTATGAAAAATTAATACCCTCTGAACGATTTCGCGGTCGTATTCATTTTGAATTTGATAAGTGTATTGCTTGCGAAGTCTGTGTACGTGTATGCCCAATAAATCTACCAGTTGTAGATTGGGAATTAAAAAAAACTATAAAAAAAAAACAATTAAAAAATTATAGTATTGATTTTGGAGTTTGTATATTTTGTGGTAATTGTGTTGAGTATTGTCCTACAAATTGTTTATCTATGACTGAAGAATACGAACTTTCAACTTATAATCGTCATGAATTAAATTATGATCAAATTGCATTAGGACGTTTACCTATATCAATAATCGAAGATTCTACAATTGAAAATATTTTCAATTTAACTTCTTTACCTAAAGGCAAAATAGAAGGGCATATTTATTCTCGAAATATTACAAATATTGTAAATTAATTAACTTTTTTTTAATTGTTCGTTTATTTTTTTGTTTCTAACAAATAAATTTTGTTAAAAAATATCTGATTTTATTATTATAAGCTTTATGAAATTACTTGAATCATTTTATGAAACTATTTTTATTTTTGTAGAGTTAGGTATTATATTAGGAAGTTTAGGTGTAGTATTGTTTACTAATATAGTTTATTCTGCTCTTTTTTTTTAGGTTTTGTTTTTGTTTGTATATCGTTATTATATCTTTTATTAAATGCAGATTTTGTGGCTGCCGCACAAAATTTTAATTTATGTAGGAGCTGTTAATGTATTAATTATTTTTGCTGTTATGTTAATAAATAAAAAACAATATTCAATTTTTTGTGTATTGGACAATAGGTGATGGTATTACTTTAACTCTTTGTACAGGTCTTTTTTTATTATTAAATAATTTTATTTCTAATACATCATGGTCTAAAATTTTTTTAATGACAAAGCCTAATTTAGTAGTAAAAGATATTATTTTAATAAATACAGTTAGGCATATTGGTTCGGAATTATTAACTGAATTTTTACTTCCATTTGAACTTATGTCAATAATTCTTTTAGTTGCTTTAATAGGTGCTATTACTTTAGCTCGTCGTGAAAAAAAAATTGAATTAGAAAAAAATGATTTTTTTAATTTTTGATTACTATTTTAATAAACAATTTCATAAAATGAAAAATTTTAAGGAAGTTTTTTATGCTTGAACATATACTTACTTTAAGTGCTTTTTTATTTTGTATTGGGGTTTTTGGATTAATTACAAGTCGAAATATGGTGAGAGCATTAATGTGTCTTGAATTAATTTTTAATGCTGTTAATATTAATTTAGTAGCTTTTTCAAATTTTTAGATAGCTCACAAATTAAAGGAGAAATTTTTCTATTTTATTATAGCCATCGCTGCTGCTGAAGCCACTATAGGATTAGCTATTGTTTTAGCTATTTATCGAAATAGAAAATCAACTCGTATTGATCAATTTAATTTGCTAAAATGGTAATAGTCTTTATAAAATATTTAATATAGAAATATATGAATAAAAACAATTATATAGATTATGATATATAGTATTAATATATTTATTTATATATGTTTTTTATATAGAAATAGAAAAAAAGTTTGTATGTATATAAATTTAATTATATAAAAAAAAAAAAAAAATATATATATATATGTTTTATTTAATTTAAGGTTTTTTCCAAATTAGGAGTTAATTAAATGGCACATGCAGTCAAAATTTATGATACATGTATTGGTTGTACTCAATGTGTAAGAGCTTGTCCGACAGATGTATTAGAAATGATACCTTGGGATGGATGTAAAGCTAATCAAATAGCTTCTGCTCCTCGAACAGAAGATTGTGTAGGTTGTAAAGATGTGAATCTGCTTGTCCAACAGATTTTTTAAGTGTACGTGTTTATTTAGGAAATGAGACTACTCGTAGTATGGGTCTAAGTTATTAATTTATACTATTGAAAAATAGTTAATATAACTAAATAGTAAATACAAATTTTTTATTTTTTTTAATAAGAATTATATATATATATATATTATATACAGGTTCTTATTAACTTTTTTTTATCTTTATTATGAACCATTTTCCTTGGCTAACTATTATTGTTCTTTTTCCTATATCTGCAGGTTTAGTAATCCCGTTTTTTACCTTCTACAGGAAACAAAATTATTCGATGGTATACTTTAGGTGTTTGTTTATTAGAATTTCTTTTAATAACTTATATTTTTTGTTATCATTATCAATTTAATGATCATTTAATTCAATTAAAAGAAGATTATAATTGGATTAGTTTTATTAATTTTCATTGGAGGTTAGGAATTGATGGATTTTCAATAGGACTTATTTTATTAACAGGATTTATAACTACTTTAGCTACTCTCGCTGCTTGGCCCGTAACAAGAAATCCACGATTATTTTATTTTTTGATGTTAGCAATGTATAGTGGACAAATTGGATTATTTGCTTCCCAAGATATTTTACTCTTTTTTTTTATGTGGGAATTAGAATTACTTCCTGTTTATTTACTTTTAGCAATGTGGGGAGGAAAACGTCGTTTATATGCTGCTACAAAATTTATTTTGTATACTGCGGCTGGGTCCCTTTTTATTTTAATAGGCGGTCTAATTATGGCATTTTATAATTCTAATGAATCTACTTTTGATTTTCAACTTTTAATTAATAAAACATATCCTTTAGAATTAGAAATAATAGTATATTTAAGTTTTTTAATAGCTTATGCTGTTAAATTACCAATTATACCTTTCCATACTTGGTTACCAGATACTCATGGAGAAGCACATTATAGTACATGTATGCTTTTAGCTGGAATACTTTTTAAAAATGGGAGCTTATGGATTAATTCGAATTAATATGGAATTACTTCCTCATGCGCATTCTTTTTTTGCTCCATGGTTAGTCATTTTAGGAGCAATTCAAATAGTTTATGCAGCTTTAACTTCTCTAAGTCAGCGCAACTTAAAAAGAAGAATTGCTTATTCTTCAGTATCACATATGGGATTTGTTCTTATCGGAATTGGATCAATTACAAATTTAGGCCTAAATGGTGCTATTTTACAAATGATTTCACATGGTTTAATTGGTGCTTCACTTTTTTTCTTAGCAGGAATAAGTTATGATAGAACACGTACTTTGGTTTTAGATCAAATGGGTGGAATAGGTACTTCTATGCCTAAAATATTTACTTTATTTAGTAGTTGTTCGATGGCATCTTTAGCATTACCAGGTATGAGTGGTTTTATAGCAGAATTAATGATTTTTTTAGGAGTAATTGACAATCCGAATTATTCTTTTTTATTTAAAATAATAATTATAATAATTCAAGGGATTGGTATTATTTTGACTCCTATTTATTTATTATCCATGTTACGTCAAATGTTTTATGGATATAAATTTTCTAATACTTTAACTCCATATCTTATGGATGCTGGACCACGAGAAATTTTTATTTTAATTTGTTTATTTTTTCCAATTATAAGTATTGGAATTTATCCTAACTTTGTTTTATCTATTTGGAATAGTAAAGTAAATTTTCTTTTATCTAATAATTTTTTCTAAAATATATAAGATTTAGTATTTATTTTGAATTGCAAAAAATGAAAGTTCTATAATTTCTAATTAAATAAATTTGAAAACATTTAAAATGTTATAATTTTACTAAAAATAAGTGAACTTAGTTTTTCATTATTTCAAATAGTGGATTATATAAATAATTTCTCTATAAATTCACTATTTGAAATAAATATATATTTCTATATATTTAAATATATATATTTGAGATTAAACTAACCATCCATAACTATGTAAACCTTTTCCTAATAAATTAACTCCTAAATAACAAATCCAAACAATAAAAAAACCTAACGAAGCTATAATTGCCGGTTTTTTTCCTTGCCAACCTTTAATCATTCGAGTATGCAAATAAATAGCAAATATTAACCAAGTAATTAAAGCCCAAGTTTCTTTCGGATCCCAATTCCAATAGGAGCCCCATGCTTCATTAGCCCATACTGCTCCAGATAGAATACCAATAGTTAAGAGAGGAAATCCTAAACTAATAACTCTATAACTCCAATTATCTAATTCTTTTATTAATTGCCATTTACGAAAATTAATAAAAGAAAAAACTTTTTGCGTTTTATATGATAATATTTCATTTTCCATTGGTTGTAAAAGATTTTTAAAAATAAAAGAATTAAAAGGCAAATTAAAATAAGATGTAAGTATTGGCAAATTTTTTTGTTTTGTTAATGTAATAATTAAAATAGTTATTGCTAATAAAGATCCGCATAAAAGAGTAGAATAACTTAACATCATCATAGTTACATGCATCATTAACCAATGAGATTGTAAAGCTGGAACTAAAAAAACAGATTCTTGCATTTCTTTTGGGAGACTTAAAGTTGCAAATCCATGAGTTAACATTGCGCTTGGTGCAGTTATTATACCTAACCATGTGTTTTTGCTTTTGTTTTCTAAAATTAAATGAATTAATGTAAAACTCCAAGAAAGAAACATAGAAGATTCGTATAAATTACTTAAAGGAAAATGTCCTGAAGAACTCCAACGAATTAATAAAAAAGTTGTTATAAAAAAACAAGCAATTTTCATACTTATTTCTCCTAAAATAGTTATTGGTTTAATATTTATATAAAGAAATTTTCCCCAATAAATAAAAGTAACAAAAAAAAGAAGAAAAAAAGAAGTATGGGCTAAAATATGTTCTAAAGTTATAAATGTCATAATAAAAAATTTAAAGTTTTTTAGATTGTATACAAATTGAATTAACAAAAAAATATAATAATATTCATTATAAATAAATAAAAATATAAAAGATATTATAAAATTAATTTTATTGAAAAAAAATTTATGCCGCTACTCGGATTCGAACCGAGAAGCCTTAGCACTGCTTCCTAAGAGCAGCGTGTCTACCAATTTCACCATAGCGGCTTATTTAAATTATATACTATAATTTTTTAAAATTTTAACTTTTTATAAAAAGTCATACGGAGTATAGTTTGGTAATTTATCATCTTGGGATGATGAAAGTCGTAGGTTCAAACCCCGTTACTCCTAAAAAAAAATTATAATTAATTTACTAATTAAAATGGAAAAAGTGTATTTCATAAAAAACTATGAAATACACTTTTTTTTCCATTTTAATTCTTTTAAAAATTTATTTATGAAAAGTTTTTTTTCCATAACTGAATTTTATTAATAAAAAAAAGTGCAGTAAATGAAATTATTAAAACAAAACTTGCAATAATAGTAGCACTTTTATAATCATATTGTTCAAGTTTTTGAAAAAGAAGTACAGAAATTACTAAATCTTTCATTGGAATATTAGACGCTATTAAAACTATTGAACCATACTCACCTAAAGCTCTAGAAAAACCTAATGCAGTTCCTGTTAATAATGACGGAGTTAATGGTGGAAATAAAATATGCCAAAAAGTTGTCCAAGGTGATGCACCTAAGCACCACGCAGCTTCTTCTAAATCTTCTTCCATGTTTTGTAAAACGGGTTGTATGGTGCGTACTACAAAAGGTAAAGATACAAAAATCATTGCTAAAAGCACTCCTATAGGATTAAAAACTATTTTTATATTTAACCATGAACAAATAGGTTTTATCCATCCTTTATCATTAAATACAGTCATTAAAGTTAATCCTCCAACTGAAGTTGGAAGAGCAAATGGAAGATCTACTGTAGCATCTAAAAGTTTTTTTCCTGGAAATTCATATCTTACCAAAACCCAAGCAAGAATTAGGCCAAAGATTGCGTTAATTATTGTAGCCAATAAAGCAGTTAAAAAAGTAAAACCATAAGCAGATAATACAACTGGTTCAAGAGCTGTTTGTAATAAAATATTCCAAGGTTGTTGCTTAGTTTTATATAACAAAAAAAAAATCGGCAAAGCTAAGATAAAAGTACCATAATGCAATGCACAAGCTAAGACTAATTCAAATTTAGTTAAAAATCGAAATTTTCCTTTAGTAATGAAAAGTATTATAAAAGGAGGAATAAAAAAAAGTGGAATCATTTTTTAATAACCTAAAAAAATGTAGTTAAACTTATTAACTTTCTTATTTTATTTATAAAAACAAAAAATTGACAAAATACATTTTTTTTATGTTTAATCTAATTTAGATGTTGATATGGATTTAGATGAATTCAATAATTTATCATTTATTGTATAATAAAAACTTTTTGAACGATTTGTTAATATAGATTTAGCTAAAGAAAAAGCTTTTAAAGCGCTTTTATTAGCTTTACCTTTCCAGATAGCTTTGCGAATTCGTGTTTTAGATTTAGATGTACGTTTTTTGGAACTGCCATAATAAAAAATACCTTACCTTTTATTTATAAAATTGCTGAAAAAATATTATATATTTTTTTATAATTAAATTTCTTTTCCATTTAAAAAAATAGAATCAACTATAAATCGAGTTGATTTTTGTCGATGTCCTAATTTACGTCGTGTTTTTTTTTTTGAAATCATTTTATAAATTGTAATTTTTTTTTCAAGACAAGAATGTAAAATTCTACCTTTAACTATCGCTCCTTTTAACCAAGGATGTCCCATTTTTATAGTAGACTCTTGACGAATCATTAATACTCTATAAATTAATATTTTTGTATTTTGTTCTAATTCATTTGGTGTTAATGAGACAAAATGACGAATATTATAAAATCTTCCAGGTTCTACTCGGAGTTGCTGTCCTCCTGTTTCAATTATTGCGTATGTACTCATTATGTTATAAATGTTTTAAATTTATTAATTTGTTTTAAATAAAAATTTAATTAGATTTTTAAACTAGAATAGAACAAAATTTTATTTCAATCAATTTTCATTTTTTATTTAAAATTGAAAAAAAAACATATCTTTTAGTTCAAAACTAAAAAAAGATATATAATATTATATTACTTTATATTATAAATATTTTTTTTAGTTTTTTTTATTACTTAAAAAGAAAAAATATTAATTATTTTTATATTTTTAAATTATAAACCAAAATTTATAAAAATATAAAGTTTTATTTTAATAAAAATGTTTTATGGAACTTATATTTCAGAATGCTTGGCTTGTACCGTTGTTTCCATTTTTAGCTTCTATTTTATTAGGATTGGGATTATTTTTTTTTCCAAACTCTATTAAAAAATTTCGTCGTATATGTTCTTTTATTAGTATCCTGTTTTTAAGCTTAGCTATGTTACTATCGTTTCAGTTATGTTGGCAACAAATTACAGGTAGTTCAATTCATAGATATTTATGGTCTTGGGTTCTTTATAAAAATCTTGTTTTAGAAATAGGATATTTACTTGATCCACTTACTTCAATTATGTTAGTTTTAGTAACTACAGTAGCAGTTATGGTTATGATTTATAGTGATAGTTATATGTTTTATGATGAAGGATATATTAAATTTTTCTGTTATTTAAGTCTTTTTACTGCATCAATGTTAGGTTTAGTTCTTAGTCCTAATTTAATACAAGTTTATATTTTTTGGGAATTAGTTGGAATGTGTTCATATTTATTAATTGGTTTTTGGTTTACTAGACCAAGTGCAGCTAATGCGTGTCAAAAAGCTTTTGTTACAAATCGTATAGGCGATTTTGGATTATTATTAGGTATTTTGGGTTTTTATTGGATAACAGGTAGTTTTGATTTTCAACAATTATCAAAACGATTTTTTGAATTACTAAGCTATAATCAAATTAATTTAGTTTTTGCTACCTTTTGTGCTCTATTTTTGTTTTTAGGTCCAGTAGCTAAATCTGCACAATTTCCATTACATATATGGTTACCAGATGCTATGGAAGGACCTACACCCATTTCAGCCCTTATTCATGCTGCAACTATGGTTGCAGCTGGTATTTTTCTAATTGCTCGAATGTTTCCTCTTTTTCAAATGTTACCATTTGTCATGAGTATCATTTCTTGGACAGGTGCCATTACAGCTTTATTAGGAGCTACTATTGCTTTAGCTCAAAAAGATCTTAAAAAAGGTTTAGCTTATTCAACAATGTCACAATTAGGATATATGATGTTAGCATTAGGCATCGGATCTTACAAAGCTGGTTTATTTCATCTTATTACACATGCTTATTCAAAAGCTTTACTATTTCTTGGTTCTGGTTCAGTTATTCATTCAATGGAACCTATTGTAGGTTATCATCCGAATAAAAGTCAAAATATGATTTTTATGGGTGGTTTAAGACAATATATGCCAATAACTGCAATAACTTTTTTGTTTGGTACACTTTCTTTATGTGGAATTCCACCTTTTGCTTGTTTTTGGTCCAAAGATGAAATTTTAGTAAATAGTTGGTTACATTTTCCTATTTTAGGGTCTATTGCTTTTTTACAGCTGGTTTAACTGCTTTTATATATTTTCGTATATATTTTTTAACTTTTGAGGGAGATTTTCGTGGTCATTTTTTGATGACGTAAAAAATTATCTTCTATTTCAATATGGGGCAGTTTAGAATTAAAAAAAGAACAATCTAAATTAGACAAAAAACTTATTTTATATCCTAAAGAAGCTAATAATGTAATGTTATTTCCTTTAATTTTCTTAACAATACCTACTATATTTATAGGATTTATTGGAGTTTTATTTGATGAAAATAAAATGAATGTTGATTCTTTATCCTATTGGCTTACTTTATCCATAAATTCTTTTAATTACAGTAATTCTGAAAAGTTTTTAGAATTTTTATTTAATGCAATTCCTTCTGTTAGTATAGCTTTTTTTGGAATATTAATTGCTTTTTATTTATATGGTCCTAATTTTTCTTTTTTAAAAAAAGAAAAAAAAAAATTACAATTGAAATCTGAAATAGATATTGTTTTAAAAAGTTTTTCAAATTTTATTTATAATTGGTCTTATTATCGAGCTTATATAGATGGGTTTTATTCTTCTTTTTTTATTAAAGGTTTAAGGTTTTTAATTAAAATAGTTTCTTTTATTGATCGATGGATTATTGATGGAATTATAAATGGAATTGGCATTTTTAGTTTTTTTGGAGGTGAGAGTTTAAAATATATAGAAGGAGGTAGAATTTCTTCTTATTTATTTTTCATAATTTTTTGTATGTTTTTGTTTTTTTTATATAGCTATATTATTTAAATAATATTTATTTATGATAACATATTTTATGTTATTATGAGCTTTTGAATTAATTTATTAAGTAAATTTTAAATTCTTTCAAGAATAAGGATACAATCGTGAATATGGAGTTTTTCTGACTTCGCTACTTTCAACAACCTTACTACTTGATTAACAAAAAACCGGAGTAGATCAGATAGAATGTTACGTACTCTAACATTTAGTCTATAAGCCAAAGACTCTAAACATGAAGTAAGCAAAGAGGTCAAAGGACAAACAGGAAAAGGGATTTTGAAAGAGATTTTGTGATTGAATAGAATTTCCAAGTGCTATAAAATCTGCTTTGTTTTATTCAAAAAAAGGAATCGGAAAAATAGGTAAAGGCAGTTGAGACCATTTCACCATGATCTGCTCACTTTTAGGATAAAAGAATACTTTTTTTTGCAGAATTAGCAAATCGTTAAGATTGTAGCATCATTGAACTTGCTTGAT
>MUAA02000178.1:40000-177500 GCA_014180765.2 Marchantia paleacea
TAAATCTAAGAAGGTGATAACAACGGCGAATGGCGGCACAATTCATCCCGCTATCGGTGACAATCAGGGCATAGCCAATATATGCCTTGAATATAATAAAAATTTTGTCTGCAAGATTGACTGGTATTTGTTGACTATGGTTGATTGATAGATCTTTAACGCATAATGGCATAACCAGTGTGGCGGGCCGAAACACGTGAACGTTGAAAGGAAAGGGCGTAACAAGCGATATGCGTGAAGTATATGAATCCGGAGACGAATAGGTAACGCTGCTGGTCATAGGCGAACAACGGGCTGGGCCTCTTAACAACCGGAAGAAAAAGCAAAAGCATTCTCGCTAACGACGAGCGAAATGAGCAACTAAACAGGTGGTTATTGTGTTACTAAGGCGAAATCCTGCACTAGATGGTGAAAGTCAATGACCGAAAGCTGGCTAGCAGGTAACCCGGTAACATGGGAACATCCCGATGAATCGCTGGAGTTCACTGCTGTAGACTAAATGCTCTGGGTGACCGTGCAAACGAAGGAAAGTGAAAGAACCATCGAGGTGAAATAGAACGTGAAACCGTAGCTCAGGCAGTGGAGAAGTGGTGATGTTGAATAAAGAACCGTGGCCTGTTAAGACCCACCGGGCGAAGCAGAGTGTAGAGACGGTGTCACTGCCAGGTGATCTGTCCATGACGAAGGCAGGTGGCAGATGAGTCCGACTGATGAAAAATCGGCAATGGTTGTGTTAGAGGTGAAATCGACTTGAAGCAGTTCTCCCGAAATGCGACCAGGCTGGCAATGGACTGGAGTAAGCCTGTTTCGGTGCGAGCTAGGCGAGCAAATCTGTGAATGGTGGAACTTCCTGGTAATAGGAAGGAATCGGCCAGTGGTGGTGGTTCGTGTCGAGAGCCTTAGATCACCAGCTAAGGCTCAGTGCAAAAATTCCAGCCGAGAGAACTGCCAAGCTGGCCACCCCTTGATGCGTGGCAACTCGCTGATCAGCGCTCTTTGGAACAAGCGTCTGCCAGAAAAGGATGTCAGGCTCATCGATGAGGCGTTGCTGAGGCATCGGCGAGCGGAAGACGGCGGAGAAGCGGTAACGCAGGCGTGGTGAATCAATGCTGGGCTAAGGCCCTCCCGCAGGTCACGGAAGTGGTGGCTAAGATCGGGCCGAGCAGCAGTCGTGGACAACAGACAACACTACTATGACCGGAAACTAGGTAACCGAAGATGATTGTCAGACCGAAATTCCTTGAAGGTTTTCGGGAGGAGTGAAACCTTTCGGCAATGATCGGTAAGCACTACGTGCTGAAGTGGTGTGCCACACTCGAGAAAAGCTCGTTGACCGTGGTGGTGCCAGGCCGGCTGCGGGTGAGCAGGCAGAGAGGCTGCTGGGAGCGCCAGGAACTCGGCAAAAACCCATGGCACCTCCGGGAGAAAGAATTGCCTCTAAAGGAGATGCGCATTGACAGGCGAACGTTTGTTCTGGTCTCCTGTCGCTACAGACCAATGAGAGACGACGCCTTTCAGAGATTAGGAAGTTGGTGAACCTGTTGTTTGAGGCTCGCGACATGGCTACGCGTGGGCAACGCGCGCAGTCCTGGAAGTAGCGAGGGCTGCTGAAACATCCGACCGCAGGCATGACTTCGGTGAAGACCGGACTGCGCCTGGACAGCCCTATGGCTTTTGCTGTTCTAGTGACTTTGGTTTGCTGCGCAGCAGGTGGAAGGCGCCCCTGGGGGCTGGGCGTGTGCTCTGAAGAGCTGGTGGCCGTCAGGCCAGCGATTGGGCTATGAGGGCCAGGCTCAAGCGGCTGGAAGTGCAAAGGTCCTCGGGCTGGCGAAGGGCGCAGAGAGAACGACTGCAGACGCTACCCGTCGAGCAAGAGACGAAAGAGTCGGCAATGATCCCGAGCGGCCTCAACAAATAAAAAATTACTCTGAAACTGGTGATCTTCTGAAGCATCGACTGCGTCGATGTCAACTCTTCACCACCTGAAGACATTCGCCCATTAAGCGGCGCGTGAGCTGGAGTTCAGAGGCGATCGTGAGACAGTTCGATCGCTGTAATGGCGAACAGCCGGAAGGACCTTTCCCAATACGGAAGGGACAAGGAAGATTTGCCTCTGTTGGCCGCCAGTTATCGTGCCCGCAATAAGGTAATGAGATGCGGAGCAGCGCATCTGAAGTAGGAAATGGTGCTCTTCTTCTGAAACGATCTTTGGTAATAGACGCTGATGGTACTACTGTCGTTGCGAAGTGACGACAAAATCAATCGAACAGATGCAACCTTATTTTGCGATGAGTGCTGAAATGAAGAGGTGACAATAACATGTAACGAGCATCTTTGTTTTCGAAGACCCAGGCTGTTCACCATGACGATGCGAACATAGCACCAGCGTGTTGTTGTTTGACAACATAAACAGCAACTTTTTACCCTGAGCGAGGGCCAAAGGGGTTTCCTGGAAGGACACTTCTGTGCCCTCCAATGAAAGACTCGCAATTACTGGTTTGTGCGCACAACGTTCTGGTGATGTGGGCGTAGGCGCAATCCATCCCGAAAAACGGTGAATGAAACTTTGTACGATGACAATGCGGCTCGACCAGATAATGACCAGTTCAAAAGTACCATACATACCAATTTTGACCTCGCTGGCTACTCCCGCCAAAATATTTTTTGAATAACAATTCTTAAAATTTCCGCGCATCTTGAATGGCTAAAAGAAAAGACGCTTTGAAAAACAAAATAGGTGAAATGGAAGACGAGGTTAACTCAGAAGAGACAACGCATTGACTTCGAGTTCAGTAACGCCCACAACAACCGGAAAGTTTTGTTAGAGGAAGGTTCAACATTGACGGAGAAGACAACGACGGACTATGTTATTTTTTTAAGCGGAGTCTTACTCTGAGTACCCAAAATAATGCATTACTATAACATGTATGGTACGCTTAATAATCAGGCAACTGCAACGATTTTACCACTGTCTGGTGCAGTATGTGGGCTTCGCATGAGTAAATGGGTTTGTTTAGATAAGGCAATGGTAATGATGTATTTTACTAGAGGCCTGACGTTCTTGATAGAGGTATGATAAATATTTGATGAAGTTATCTGTGGTGTGGTGAAAAGAATATTAATTAATTGTGGCAAGATGTACATCCAGTATTCTATTATCCCAATAACTTTTAAACAAAAACTTACATTGATACTGAATTGATCACCAGTCTCAAACTCACTCAAATAAAGAGTCAAATCGAGAAAAAATAATCATTCTTTTAGCAGACTCCTGTTTGACCCTGGAGTACGGATGACATCATCGGTACATTTTTTTGTTGCAATTGACGTGTGGCTGTGGTACCTGAATTCTAAAAATCAAAACAACATCTCGAGTAGTTGAACCCACGACAATCGAACAACCGCGAGCTACTGGGGGCAATGATTTAATGCTAAAAAACATTCAAAAAGCTTTTCGGCTTAAAATAGCCCATAAACGAACAAAGAATTCTTGGATTAGATGAAATAACTTTTCGGTACGCTCACCTTCTTTATTATAAGGGCCAAAAACAACGACTCTTTAAACACCATCGAAAAAAATTACAGACGAAGGCGATCGGCCATCACTATGATCTTCTCAATGTCTCAGATGCTGTGACAAAGCAAGTAATGATGCTGACGATTGCTGAAGTCCGTGCTCGGTAAAATAACTCTTCTACAAAAAAGGCATTCTAAGTCATCAAACGATGTTTTCCGATTCCTTTCTTTAATAAAACAGCGATTTTAACATGAGTATTTTCAATCGCAAAATCTTTCAAATCCTTTTCGATCGCTGACTTCATCTTTTAACTTATAGACAAATGTTAGAGTGCAGCAACGATATCATTTTGTTAATCAATGGTAAGTTGTTAATGTGAAAAAACTCCATATTCACGGTGTAAGAGAATTTAAAATTTACTTGTCGGTAATTCAAAAAACTCATAATAACATAAAATATGTTATCATAAATAAATATTGACTAAATATAATATATAAAAAACAAAACATACAAAATTATGAAAGGTAAATGAAGAATTCACCTCCTTCTATGTATTTTAGGCTCTCTCCTCAAAAATGCTGGTGCATTATAATTCCATCAATCCATCGATCGGCAAAAGAACTATTTTAATTAAAACCTTAAACAATAAAAAATAAAACAAGACCAGTATAAATAAGGGCTGAAAACTTTTAAAACAATATATTTCGAATTTCAGTATAATTTTTCTTTTAAAAATTGAGACAAAAGCAGTAATATTCAAAAAACATAACAGGGGAAAGGAATTGCGATGAAGCAAAATTCACAAAAACTCAGGCTATGAATTAAAGAGGTATGAATAAATGGTAATAAAAATCAACATTCATTGTTACTAAATCAAATAAGTATAAAACTAAATATCCCCGGTAGGTAATGTTAACTGTTATTAAAGGAAATAACATTATTATTAGCTTTAGAGTATAATGTAAATTTTGTCTGGACTAGAGACCATTCTTTCGTTAAATTAAACTCCCATGTGAATGAAGACTGCGTCATCAAAAAATCTCCCTCAAGTTAAAGAATATATACAGGCATATAAAGCAGTTAAACTCAACTGAAAAAGCAATAATTAAAAAATGTAACCAACAATTACTAAAGTCTTGGACCAAAAACAAGCAATGAATTCACATAAAGTGTACCAAACAAAAATTATTGCGATTATTGGCATATAATGTAAACCACCATAAAATCATATTTTGACTTTATTCGGATGACTAATAGGTTCCATTGAATGGAGCAGAGACAGAAATGGTAAAACTTTGGACATGTGTAATAAAATGATAAACCAGCTGTAGATCGGTAGCATCACTAATTGTGACATTAATTCTTTTTAAGATCTTTTGACTAGAAAACAATATTGGCTCACAACAAGAAAATGACACTCATGACAAAATATTGGCGACATTCGGCAATTAAGCATGCCAGCTGCAACCATGGTTGGCATGAACAAGAGCTGGCAGGCCGTCGCTTCAATCTGGTAACCGCTAATGAAATTGTGCGGGTGCTACTGGACTAAAAGCAAAATAGGCACAAAAATAACAAAACAAGTGAAATTTTGATATAACAATAATTCAAAAATCGTTTTGATAATTGATGAAAATCAAGCATTATCAAAATGCTAATAATCCAAAATCGCGATTTCTTTGTACACATGCTACGCAGTCTAATGAAGCAAAATTAATGAACGCATTCAATTCCCAAAAATATAAACTTGTATTAGAGCCAGGACTGAAACTTAACGTGTGCGGTAAAAAGACTTAAACTAACAAAAATTTTATATATCGCATCATAAAACATATAACTATCGCACTCAAATCATAACCATAACTGCTACAACCAGATTGCAAAATGCGCCAGGCCAAATGAGGTCAAGTAAACCTATTTCTAAAACAAAATTTTTATAGAACAGATATGAATTGAACTACCTGGTATTGCCAAAAAATGAAATGAGAAATAACAACTATGTTTAAAAACATAATATAATAAAGAAGATGAACGACAACAAAACAGGAAAAAATAATCCATTCTAATAAATAGAAGCTAAAAATAAACAAACAAACATTTTAATATAAGTTCCATAAAACATTTTTATTAAAATAAAACTTTTATATTATACTATAAATTTTCGTTTATATCAAAAATATAAAATAGTAATATTTTTCTTTTTAAGTAATAAAAAACTAAAAGATATATAATATAAGTAATATATTATATATCTTTTTAGTTACGAACTAAAAAATATGTTTTTATAAAGCTTTAATTGAAAAAATGACACATTCTATTGGACTAAGCCCAATTAGAACACATTTAAAAGAACAAATTAATAAAAATTAAGGCATTTATAACATAATAGTAAATACACGTGAACAGCAACTCAGTAAAAGCTGGAAGACTATATTATTCGTCATTTTTATCTCGTGGCACTGGAAATGAGTAAGAGCAAAACACAAAAATTTATCGGTGATATGATTCGTCAATCTACTAAAATGGGACATCCTGATTAAAGAGCGATAAGGTAAGGAATTTACATTCTTGTCTTGAAAAAAGAATACAATTGTGTTCAAAAAAACACGACATGGCCAGAGACAAATCAACTCATTTATAGTTGATTCTATTTTTAAATGGAAAGAAATTTAATTATAAAAAATATATAATATTTTCAACAGTATAAATAAAGGCCAAAAGTATTCCTATTATAACGATTCAAAAAACGGCATCTAAATCTAAAACATAGCTATAACTATTTGAAAAATAAGCAAAAACTTCCCTGTACTGGCAAAATCTATTTAACAAATCGTTCAAAAATTTTTATTATACAGTAAATGATAGAGCCAATTCATCTAAATCCCTTATCAACGTCTAAATTAAATGAATCATAAAAAATAATATTTTATCAATTTTGTTTATAAACAAAATAGAAGTTAATAAGTTAACACGACTTTTTAGGTGATAAAATGATTCCACTTGCCTGTACTTTCGTGCAAGAAAAATTTCGATTTTAACTAATTCAGGTGGTCTTGCTGACGACGCATATGTTACTTTGTACCAGCACGCCGGTTATGAAACAGGCAACAACACGGAGATGTTTATTACAAACACTATTCAGTTGTGACCATCTAACATGTTACTTTAACGCTTTGATAACGATATTAACGCGATCTTTGACTGGTCTTGCTTGGGTTTTGATGAATTTTAGATGCTACAGTAGATCTTCCATTCTTCAGTTGGAGATAACACAATGACTGTATTTAATGATGAGACTGGATAAAAACCTGTTTGTTCATGGTTAAATATGGCAGTTTTAATCTATAGAATGCTTTAGCAATGATTGCTTTTGTAGCACGCCAGCCAACCATTTTACAAACATGGAAAGAGCAGAAAACTGCATGTTGTTTAAATTCATCACCATGAACAACGGCATATTTCCGCCAGTAGCTTCATCATTAACTGGAACTACTGGGCTGCAGAAGCAGGTATGGTTCAGCGGGCGCAATAGCGTCATATTCAATGAGCAGTAATTTCGCAACACTTCTTTCAAGCGAACAGCTGTTATAAAGAGATGCTTTACTATCAGCAGAAATTTTGTTTAATAATTTCGTTACTACGCTTTATTAATAAAATTCGGTTATGGAAAAAACTTTTCATAAATAAATCTTTGAAAGGAGGCAAAATGGAAAAATTGTATTTCATGGTTTTTATGAAATACACTTTTCCATTTAATGGTAAATTGATATATTTTTTGGTGGCGGACTAACCACATCACCCCAAGATGATACACTACCAAACTATACTCCGTATGACTTTGAGATTAAAGGTTAAAAACAACAGTATATGTGCCCAAGAAATGGCCGCTATGGTGAGTGTGCTGCAGCTGGAGGCGCAGTCATCGGTTCGAATCAGTAACGGCGCATAAACCACATTAAAATATGTTTTTATATCTTTTGTCTTTGTTGTTATGATCAGTATTATATATTTTTTTGTTGAACAAATCTGAAAAACTTTAAAATTTTATTGTACCGTGCAACAGCAAACCTCAGCGCCTTTTTCGGCTTCTTTTTTGTTACGTTATTGAAATTCTTTATATAAATGACAAACCAATAACTATTTTAAGGAAACATGAAAGGCCTTTGTTTATAACAACTGTTCAATTCGTTGAATTAAGTATTCTGAATACTGGAGTTTACGATGACCATTTGGTACGAAGCAAAGAAACGAAAACACGTGATTGGCTGCGCAATAACTGCGCCAATGTTGCTCGTGGTTGCAGCAAGTCTCCCAGAAAAATGCAGGTATTTTAGTTCAGCTGTCTCGTGGTTGAAGCCAGTATTCATAACATGCGGATCTGTGCTGTAATATTTTGAGCAAAAAGACTTGCCAATACCCATCTTATTTTAATTTGCCTTTTAGTCTTTTTGACCCCAAAATCTTTACAACAATGAAAAATGAGTAATATCATATAAAACTTGCAAAAATTTTCTTTATTAATTTTCGTAAATGTTAATTAAGGGTAGATAATTGGAGTATAGGTGTGGTTGGATTTCTCTCTTAATATTATTATTCTATCGAACAGTATGGCTTCAATGGCACATGAGGCAGACAGGATCAGCTTGAACTTTAATGCAGTTGTATTTGCTTTATTTATTTTGCATGCTCAATGACCAAAAGGTGACAGGAAAAACCAGTGCTTCGTTAGGTTTGATTTGTTATTTAGGAGTTAATTTGGGAAAGGACTACATGGATGGTAATTCTGGCATTAAATATAGATATTGAAATATATAAGAAATGCTCTGTGTCAAATAATTGGTTATAAATAAATTATTTATATAATCATGACTGAAGCAATGAAAACTAAGTTCACTTATTTTTAATGAAGTACTGTACATTTTAAATGTTTTCAAGAACATTTAATTAAACAGAACTTCATTTTGTTAAATACTAAATTTTTCTGGGCCACAAAATTGACAAAAGAAAGGCCACTACCCAAATGGAGGCATAAAGAGATTAGAGACAATTATAGTGGAAAATAAACAGAGCCAAATAAAAACCTATAAATGATCCAACATCAAAAATATGGTTCTAAAATGAAATTATATTGGCAAAGCTAAAGATGCCATTGAACAACTTCAGTAAAATAGTAATGAAGATATTTGGGCGTAAATTACCTATTTATTCCACCCATTTTGATCTAAGGCAAAGTCGTGTTCGATCATAACTTGAAATTCCTGCTAAAGAAAAATTGGAAGCACCAATTAAATATGTGAAATCGTTTGTAAAATAGCACCAGTAAACCTAGAATTTGTGATCGATCAATTCGATGAAATTAAAATCCCATATGTGATACTGAAGAATAAGCAATTCTTCTTTTTAAGTGCGTTGACTTAGAAGTTAAAACAATAAACTATTTGAATTGCACCTACAATTACTAACCATGGAGCAAGATAATTGCATGAGAAGTAATTCATATTAATTCTAATTAATCCATGAGCTCCATTTTTAAAAGTATTCAGCTAAGCATACATGTACTATGGTGTTCTCATGTGTATCCTGTAGTAACCAAGAGGTATGGAAAGGTATTATTGGTAATTTAACTGCATAAAGCTATTAAAAGCTTAAATGTATTATTATTTCTAATTCCAAAGGATATTATTTTTATTAATTAAAGTTGAGAAAATCAAAGTAAATTCATTAGAATTATGGAAATGCTGCAATTAGTCCCTATTAAAATAAAAGGGACAGCACCGCAGTATACAAATAGAATTTTGTCGCGGCTTGTAAACGTCGTTTTCACTCCACATTGCTAAAACAAATAAACAGGAAGTAATTCTAGCTCCCACATAAAAGTAAAATATCTTGAAGCAAATAGTCAATTTGTCCATATGCATTGCTAACATCAAAAATAAAATAATCGTGGATTTCTTATTAATGGACCAAGCAGCGAGTAGCTAAAGTGGAAGTTATAAATCCTGTTAATAAAATAAAGTCCTATTGAAAATCCATCAATTCCTAACCTCAATGAAAAATTAATAAAACTAATCCAATTATAATCTTCTTTAATTGGATTAAATGATCATTAAATTGATAATGATAACAAAAATAAGTTATTAAAAGAAATTCTAATAAACAAACACCTAAAAGTATGCCATCGAATAATTTGTTCCTGTAGAAGGTAAAGAAACAGGATTACTAAACCTACAGATATAGGAAAAAGGAACAATAATAGTTAGCCAAAGGAAATGGTTCATAATAAAGATAAAAAAAGTTAATAGAACATATAATGTATATGTATATGTATAGATTAGCAGTAAAAAATAAAGGAATTGTATTTACTATTTGGTTATGGTAACTATTTTTCAATAGTATAAAATTAATAATGGACCATACTACGAGTAGTCTCATTTCCTAAATAAACGCATTACATAAAAATCATTTGAGACAAGCAGATTCACATCTTCCACAACCACAATCTTCTGTTTCGAGGAGCAGAAGCTATTTGATTAACATCCATCCCAAGGTATCATTCTAATACATCCTGTCGGACAAGGAAGCTCTTACGTGGTACAACCAATGCATGTATCATAAATTTTGACTCCATGTGCCATTTTAATTAATCTAATTTGGAAAAACCTTGAATTAAAATGAAACATATATATATATATTTTTTATTTTTATATAATTAGAATTATATACATACAAGCTTTTCTATTTCTATATAAAAAGAGCATATATAAATAAATATGTAATACTATATATCATAATCTATATAATTATTTTTTATTCATATATTTCTATATTAAATATTTTATAAAGACTATTACCATTTTAGCAAATTAAAATTGATCAATACGAGGTTGATTTTCTGTTTCGATAGAAATAGCTAAAACAGCTAGTCATATAGTGGCTTCAGCAGCAGCGATGGCTATAATAAAAATAGAAAAATTTCTCCTTTTAATTGTGGAGCTATCCTAAAAATTGAAAAACTACTAAATTAATATTAACAGCATTAAAAATTAATTCAAAGACACATCAATGCTTTCTTACCATATTTCGACTTGTATTAATCCAAAACCCAATGCAAGTAAAGAAAGCAAAAGTAAGTATATGTTCAGAAGCATAAAAAACTTCATAAAATTTTTCATTTATGAAATTGTTTATTAAAAATAGTAATCAAAAATTAAAAAATCATTTTTTTCTAATTCAATTTTTCACGACAAGAGCTAAAAGTAATAGCACCTATTAAAAGCAGCTTCAAAAAATTATTGACATGAAAGTTCAAGAATGAGTAAAATTCGGTTAATGAATTTCGAACCAATATGCCTAACTGTATTTAAATACAAAAATAATATCTTTACTAAATTAGGCTTTTGTCATTAAAAATTTTGAACCAAAATTGTATTAGAAATAAAATTATTTAATAATAAAAAATACTTGTACAAAAAAGTTAAAAGAAACCTATTGTCCAATGAACCAAAATTGGAATATTGACATTTATTAACATAACAGCAAAATAATTAATACATTAACAGCTCCTACATAAATTAAAATTGTGCAGTAACCACAAAATCTACATTTAATAAAAGATATAATAACGATATACAAACAAAACAAAACAAAAGAACAGGAATAAACTATATTAGTTAATAATATTACACCTAAACTTCCTAATATAAGACCGAAGCTCTAAAAAGAAAAATAGTTTCATAAAATGATTCTGGTAATTTCATAAAGCTCATAAAATCAGAATCAATTTTTAACAAAATGAATTTGTTAAAAAAAAAAATAAACGAACAATTAAAAAGTTAATTAATTTTACAATGTTGTAATATTTCGAGAATAAATATGCCTTCTATTTTGCTGCTAGGTAAAAGAAGGTTTAAAATTGAAAATATTTTCAATTGTAAAAGTCTTCGATTATTGATATCAATTAAACGTCCTAATGCAATTTGATCATAATTCCAATTCGCGACGATTACTCTGAAGGATCCTTCACCAGTCCTTAGATAAACAGTTTGTAGGACAATACTCAACACAATTACAAAATAATACAAACTCCAAAGAAATCAATGCTATAATTTTAATTGTTTTTTATAGTTTTTTAATTCCCAATCTACAACTTCAAGTATGATTTATTGGGCATACGTACACAGGCTTATAAACAGTACCTTATCCAAATTCAAAATTAAGATACGACACTTTGAAATCGCTCAGAAGGTATTAATTTTTCATAAGGATATTGAATAGTTGTGAGTAAACGATTCATATGATCTAAAGTAACTAAAACCTTGACAATACCTTGTCTTGCAGCTTGGCATTGCTTGATTACGTTTATAATTTTTTAAACCATTTATAAATAAAAGAAACATATAAAAGAAACTTCCTTCATGCATTATGGTTTTAGTTATGTATTTTTTTAGATTTATAATAAAAAAGTTGAAAGACGTTGTTAATAATAAATTACCTAAAGCAATAGGTAAAAGAATTTTCAATGAATTTAATAATTGATCATTCATGTTCTAGGTAAAAGTCCATCTTGTCGTGTGAAATAAATAAAATAAATAAAAGATTTTACTAATGTGAAAATAACTATTCCCACTATTATTATGCTAATAACTTCACTAATTCCCATTACTCTCATTAGAAATTCCATTCAAATTTTAAAAAGTGAAAAAGTGGAATTGAAAAGTGCCACCTAAATAAAAAGAATTATTTACAAAATAATGAAGAAACTAAGCAAATTTAAATAACTAGATAGAAAAAGCAAATTTCATGCCTGAATATTGTTTGATAACCCGCAAAATAACTCTTCTTCAGCTTCTGGTAAAATCAAAAGGGAGTTTTCACATTCTGCTAAAAGCAAAAAAAAAACAATAAAACCAATAGGTTGACGCCATAAATTCAACTTAAAAAAATCCATATTTAGATTGGGCTTCAACTATATCAACTGTACTTAAACTATTTGATTAATTATAGTCGATATATGAACATTACTATTTATATCTCTATTGCAAAACCGTACATGAAATTTTCATTCATACACGGCTCCTCAATGATTATTTAAATATAAAAAAAAATATATAGTTTTTACCAACGAGATTCTGTTTGCTATAAAATAAGAAACATGAATCTATCTTAATTTTACAATTTTGGCTGGCGCTAACTTTACATTAAAAAAAATTGATATTGTTTGTTATAAATAAATCAATATCAATTACAAACCAACCAAAAAAAATTATTTCGTTCTAATAGTCATTTTGTAATAGATAGGTTTATACTTTTAATTGAGATTCAAAAAGCAATACGTAAAATCTCTACTAATATTAAGAGTCCTTATTCTCATTTTAATATATTTAATATATTTTTCACTAATTTTGTGTATTTTGGGTTTTCTTACCTTCTACTCTTGCTATTCAATATATATAATAAAATTATAATGATGATTTTCTTTTCATGTCAGGACTAGATTTATACTCTTTTACCTGGAAAATGCTCTTTTATTGATTGTATGTAAGCTTTCACTTTCTTGTACAAGAGGATGGGACTTGATTTTTTGCTGCAAGTGGAAATGCTGTTTAATCTCACCCATATGAAGCTATTTGGTTTTTATTGAAGCAATTAAAAAATTTATTACTAAAACACCCAAGTACTAACAAGAATCACACGTGGAGCTATAGATAAAACATAAAAGCTAAAGAGGAATTTCCTGCTTAATAGATTGAAGACAGCAGCTCTTCGGCTCTACCTAAAAGATACTTATTATTTGATCCTTAACCAGCCATAAGAGGTCAAAGAGGAACAACATAGAAACAGCAGTCAAAGCCTATACTAAAATTAGCTAAAAATAACATTATATTCAAAGGAATTATAAATAACTTAAAAGACTGGTATAAGAACCAAAATAGGTCAATATTAAAATGGCAAACATCTCCTTGTGCTGGAGACAATATCTTCTTTTAAAAAGTTTCTTAATTCCATCTAACTAAAGCTTGGATTATTCCTAAAAGGACCAGCATGTTCTGGTCCAATCCGTTTAACTGGATTGCAGCAGATATTTTTCTTTCAAACCATACAGAATTACTAGTACTCAATAGTATCCTAACATAAGAATTAAAAGATAGAAAAATGAAAATCCATAAAATGAAAAAAATTCTTTAGAAAAACCTAATGTCAAAAGGAAAAAAAGATTGTCTTCTAAATTTATGTTGGAAATCATTTAACGATCCAACCTCCCCAGCAATTATGTCTATACTACCTGGAAATTGTCATAATATCTGCTAATTTCATTCATTTACTAATTGAGGAAGAATTGTAAGTTATAAAAGTCAGGTGAACAGATTTAAGTCCTCAAGGAAAAACACTATCATCTCAATTAAAAAAATACCATTGTTCTCCTTTTGGTGCTTCTCTTACATAATGTTCTTGTTTAGGTAATTTAAAAAGGTTGGTGAAGGTTTTTACTAATAAATTGATATTCAAATAAATTCCATTCTGATTTTTTTCGCTTGTTAAACCGGCGTCTTCTTCAAATTTTCAAAAGGTCCTCCCGGAATAGCTTTTTAAAACTTGTTGAATTATTTTAACAGATTCTTTCATTTCACCAATTCTTACTAAATAACGACTAATAGTCCCCTTCTTTTTTGCCATTAGATTTTCAATCTAACTCATCATAGCATTCATAATGATACTTTTCGAGTCCCATTGAACTCATGACTCGTAACATAGGACCTGATAATCCCAATTAATAGCTTCTTCTCTAGTAAGCAATACCCCTATCCCTTCTACTCGTTTTAAAAATAGGATTATTTGTAATAAGTCTTTCATATTCATTTATTTTTAGGTAAAAATAAATGCAAAATCTAAACATTGTCCTATCAACCATAAAGGTAAATCCTCTGCAACTCCTCCAATTCGAAATAATTATGCATCATTCGCATTCCAGTAGCAGATTCAAATAAAATCATAAATCATTTCTCTTTCTCTAAAAATATAAAAAGGTTTGTTACCAAAATATCAATATAAAGGTCCAACAAAGCTGTAAATAGGATGCAATACAACTTAATTCAACATAATGATTCATTATATAACTCGCTCTTTAGGAACTTGAATATTTGTTAGTTTTTCTGGTGCATTTACAGTTGGTATGCCTTAAAACGACTGTAGCTAAATAATCCCATCGTGTTACGTAAGAGGAAGATGTTGTACAATTGTTCTGGCCTTTCAGCTATTTTCCATTCCTCTATGAAATAACCTAGCCACAGGTTCATAATCCAAACTTATCTTCTCCATCCTAAAAATGACAATAAGTCGAAGAACACCAATGCATTACGATGGATGATGAGGACCCATACTACTATCATTGGTTTGTTTTAGTAAAGTATCATCATATATAACTCTCCTTTTCATTTTATAATAAAAACTAAAAATTTTTAATTTTAATCCGCGAATCCCTAATTGAATAATTAGAATTTTCGTAACTAACAAAATTCGTTTTTAAATAAATAAGCTAAAAGACGTTTACGTTTCCTAAATTTTCATAAACCTCTTTAAGGATGAATAATCTTTACCATGTTTTAAATGATAGAAGTTAATTTTACAACTCGATTAGTTAATCTAAATATTTGAAATTCAACAGATCATTTTCTTTTTCAGGAAATGGAAGATAAAATCATAAAACAAATTTTTTTTGACATAAAGTTATACAAAATATTTAATAAATTTTTTTTATTTGTGATAGAAAAATAATAAAAAATAAAAATGTAATTAATGCAATGAAAATAAAAATTACTTTATCTTGAAAAAGAATTAATTAGAAATAGAAGTTTATAAACTCTGTTTTCTAACAAAAAATTCAATTTTTAAAGTTAATGAAGGATACATTCGACTAAGCATAGAAAATCTACCGTTTGTTAGTATTAAATACAAACCTATTCATACAAGGCTAAAATCTTCAAAATCGATAACTAACTAAATAAAACGTTTAATTTTTTTTATTTTGTTTTAGAAAATTTTTTTTTGAACAAATTTTTTTGAGGATTAAGTTAGTAATATTTTTTATTTATTTTTTGAAGTTAAAGAATTTAAAATTCGAAATTTTCTACGACGTTTGGAAGTAAAATATCTTCAAACGAATTAAAAAAAAAGAAATTATTTTTTCTTTATTTTCAAAAAATTATTCCCTAAAAATCATCAAAATTATCTAAATTTGATAGTCGTTTAAATCTATATTTTAAATTTAAAAAAGTACTAACCATTTTATACATTAAAATTTGATCATCTAATAATCGTGCTAAACGATGTTCCGAATTAATAGTTAATTGATTTATAGTAATATTTCTACGAAAAAAAAGATGAAATAGTTCTAAATCTTCTCGCATTTTACTGGAAAGAGAAATAATATTTTCTTTGATTTTGCATTAAAAAGTCATTGGAGAAGCCATATTTCCTAATTTTTAAATTTTTTTTTCTAAACTTTTTGATTTCCATCTCCATTGGCGAATAGATTGATTAAGTTTCTTTTTTTAAATAATTTTGGATTTTGAATTATTTTTTATTATTTTCTTTAATAATAGAATTTTTTAGAATTAAAATTATTTTATTTGATATTGATTTTTTCTTCTATAAATTCTGGAATAAGCCATAATAATAGATTATATTCGAAAAAAAAATATTTTGTTTTTGAGAAAATCTAAATATTTTTCCTTTTTATTATAAATAAAATAAGATTTCTGTATTTTATTTTAATAATATTAATATATATTTTCTGTTTTAAAATTCAAAGTTTCTAATTGCTCAAATTTTTTTGTAAAATCAAAACAACTATAAGTTAATAAATTTTGTTTTAAATATTTTGGCCGTTTTTAGTCTGTTCTAAAATAAAATTATTAATAAAATTATTTTTTAATTTGTTGATTGGGATTTAATTTTTATTTTCTTGTTTTCAATGTTCCTTTATTTCTCCATTGCTGAGGTGTGTTATTTTATATACCATTCTTTGGATGAATTATATCGATTAAAAAACCTTTGCTCACATTGCTTTCAATTTTCTTCTTTAAAATTTTGTAATTCCTAGAGAACCAACGATTCCTTGATTAGATAAAATTTTTTTTATCCATAAATGGGATGTCAATATTTTAATGAGCATTTTTAAGATCAAGACTTATTTTTGTTTTATTTCCATATTTAATGGCAATAAATACATATGCTTGAAATTAATATCATTATTTGTTTCAATTGGCACAATTTTTCTTTTATTATTACAGTTGGATATTTTTTAATTATCTTAGAAAAACTTTACTAATGTTAATGAAAATCAATTTTGTTTTATTTATTTTTCAAGTTATATAAATTTTGAATATTTATTTTTCAAATTTTAGAGTAATTTTTATTAATTGAACATTTTTAAGAATTTTAATAGTTTTTGTTTTATCATTATTAATTTTTTTAAGTTAATGTTTTTTTGTTTTTTAAAATATTTTCTATGAATATATGTTTTTAGTAAATTTTTCTAAATTATTTATATATATTGAAGTTTTATATTCCATAATGAAAAATGTCATTGTCAGTGTTTGTTTTAATAATGTATTTTTGATTATTTAATTTAAGTAATTACTACATTTTTTTTTAAATCTAGATTATTTAGAATTAGGATTAATATATTCCTTTTATATTAAAATTTTTAAATTCTCAACAGCAGAAATTTTATATAATTTTTCGTTGAAATATTTTAAATTTTGATATGGTTTAAAACTTATATTTTCCAAAATTTTTTTTATCAGTTTCCCAAAAAGGTTGTTTTATATTACTTAGGCTTAATTAGAATTAGTTTTGAAATCCCCAAGCAGTTAAATAGCAATAATTTAATTTTTTTTTCTTTTTAACTAGAATTATTAGAATGTTCTTTACTTTTTACTAAATTTTGTAGAAAATTTGTATCATCATAAATTAAGTCAATTTTCATTTTTTATTAGGTAAATTATTTTCTATTTTTGAATATTATGCTTGAGTTTTTTAAATAAAAGGATAAATAATTTTTGTTGAAGACCATCTCACAAGCCATTGTTCTAGTGAATTCTTTTCCTGAAACTTCAGTCCCATCATATGTACATCTTATGGATTTCTTTATTCCCATTCATACCAATCCTTGATTCCATTCCGGAATTTAGAATAAAACAAACGAATGACATTTTAAATATTATTAATATAGGTAAGCAATATATATTTTCTTAGATGTGATTGAATAAGTATTAACCAACTTCTTACTAGACTAATGGAAAATCCCATCTGTTTGCTTTATAGCAAAACAATCTGCTTTGTTCTTTTATAAACAAAACTTTTTGATTATGATTCTTTTTCTAAATGTTGAAGTGTTAGTTTATTTCCAACTTGTTAACGTTTAAATTCGGTTTATCCATTTATTCGTAAAAATGGAGAATTAATTTTAACAGAAATTTTCATATTAAAGAAGTTTTACGTCGTCGAGCATAGATCCTTTACTAATTTTCGACGAAAATCAGATTGTTGTGAAACGTCTTGATATTATTTTTCTTCTTTTTATCTTTTCCTTTATTAAATATCTAAATTTTTAACTGTTTGATGAATATCAGTAACCATTAAGCTATAACGTCAAATTTATCATTTTTAATTTTGAAGTCCCATCTTGGTATTTCTTTGTTATTTCTTGGGAATTGATAGTTTGATCAGGTTTAATTATCTTTGTTAATAAAAAAAGAATAATTTTTTTTTTTATTTGGAGTAAAATCCTAAAAAATTTTTCAAAAGAATTTTAAAATAATGTTCCATTATCTTTTGTAAATGAATTCAAAATAAAATTTTTGGCAGGGAATGTTAAAATAAGTTCCCAATTTAGATTTGATTTTCTATTTATTTTTTGATATTATTTTCAATTGAGAAAGATTTTGTTTATTCAATAAGGTGGAGTTTGCATTTTCATCAAAATTCATTTGTTTCAAATTGTATCAATTTTTTGTTTTGATTTGTTAATAAAGTAAGAGCTTAAAATTATACAGCATCTTGTTAAAGGTTAAGGTAAAATGAAATTTTTATCTTCAAATTCTTGACATTGATTAGAAATCCTTTTCAGTTTATTGTCTTTTTAAGAAAAGAGTAAGAGTGTTTTTGCGTTTTTGTTAATTTATAAGATTTTCTGTTAAAGCCATGGTGATTTGATGCTATCATTTTTATCCTTATTGTTTAGTGTAACAAAAGGATCTAGAATTTTGTAAAATATTTCCTTCAAAAGTTGACAATATGTTTTTCAATAATTTCTGCTAAAAAAATCCATTATCTAAAGAAATTCATCGATTTTTAAATTCTTTTATATATCTTTAATTTTTTATTTTTATTTTAATCCATTTTCATAAATTTCATTAGATGAAAAGATTGAAATTAATAGGAGATTTTGCAAGAATTTTCAAAATAATAAACTTAGTAAATATATGTAAAAATAGTCTTAGTTTCATCACTTAAAGAAATGTTAAAAAATATTGAGATACTTTTATAGGACTTTGACTACTAAATCTACTATTTTCTATATATCGTAATATGGTCTATTCCATTTTACGATAATCAAAAAAAGTCGGCCAAGATTTTGTTAATACATAAAAGAATCCTCTTTTGATAAATTAAATTATATATAGAATTATCATTAAGTTTTTGTAATAAAGGTACTGGAACTCTACTTAAATGTAATAATAGAAAAAAACTTAATATAATAATACTAAAAAGTTCTTCGATAAAGTAAAATACGATTTAACTAAAAAGATAAAAAGGAATAGAAGTCAAATCAATTCAATGCACAGAAATAAAGTGAATTTTACCTAAACTTCTAAAATAAAATTGACAAAACATAACCTAAAACTGCTTAGTAAAATAAAATTATTGCTATAACTTGAAAATGTTGGTAATCTTGCTTTAATACAGGACTTGGTAATACAACAGGATTAAATGAATTGAGAGAATATAAAACTATCAAAAAGTATTTTAGAAATTCGAGGTATCTTTTAATAGATGTTATAGGTTTTAAAGATTGATAATCTATTAAATCTTTGAAATTTTACTTCCAATAGGAATAAAATGTAATGAGTAAAAGAACCAACAAGAAGTTAATAGGGTGAAGAGTTTTAATGTAGAACATACAATGGTGAATAAAAAAAAATTGATAAAAATATCAACAATTTGTCCTGTAGTAGTCCACTAACGAGCTGCTATACCACTAAAATTTCCTTCTAATGAAAGCTCTTATGAATAACGGTTGAGGAGGGACCAATAGGTAAAAGTAGTCAGAAATCCATAATATATTCCAAACAAAAATGTACTTGAAAAATTTATCCATGATATGTGGAACCCTTTGAAACTAATAAGGAATGCTTGTTATCATAATAAACCTTCCTCAATAAAATAGGATTAAAATAGAATAAAATTATTAAGAAAAACAAGATATTTGTAAGACTATTCATTGGTAGATTAAATTTATTATATTAATGAATAAGTCTTTTTTTTTATCTTTTGTATTTTATTAAATTAGTCAACCTAAATTTTCTAAATTATTATTACGACGTAAAGGACGTGTAACAAGTTCAAGAACATCTTTGGCATTTGTAAATCCATGAATTTGAGCGAAAGTAAATTCAACAGACCATTTTGTATTAATACCTCTTGCTTCAAGTGGATTTGCATGAGCCATTCCTGTAATAGCTAAATCCGGTTGTAATTCACGCATACGCTGTATTTGATTATAATTATCAGGTTTTTCAACAATTCGAGGCATTGGTATACACATTTTTTTTACAAGTTTCTTGCAAAAGTGTTAATTCTGCAACTTGATATCTTTTATCCATATATGGGAATTCAATTTCATAAACAATCATACCACATCGGATTAAAAATCTTGCTAAAGAAATTTCTAAAAGATTATCTCCATAAAAAAAACAGATTTTCCACATTGCTAAATTAAGATAATTTTTAAACTTTCCCACTTGTTGTTCTCTTTCTTCTAAACCTTGTGTTTCAGTATTAAAAACTGAACAAATTTTTCAATCCATGCGAGTTCCATCAGGACCAATTGGAAAAGACTCCAGTAATTTACGTTTTCGACGCTTATCATTAAAGTAGTTTGCTGTTCGACTTAAAAAAGGATTTACATACAAGCAATAAACTTTATCCTTTGAAAATATCGGAAGATCTGTATATCTTTTGAGGCAGTGTATGTAACCACCAAACATGTGAATAGATTGACGTTTTAATTCTAAACCCAAAGCTGAGCTACTGTTGAAGGTAAAGAACCAAAAGAACTGAAAATTTTTTAAAGTAAAAGATTTATTGGATTTTTTCTTTGTTTTAAGAGGAAAATAATTCTTGTATGAATTTATCATCTATTTTTTCCCAATTTCAGTTTTTATTCCAGGATTAATGATATTATACATAGCAGCTAAAACAGAGTATCTTCTCCTTGAGTAAAAGCATAATCTAGACAGTAGCTCTTGCAGCAACAATTGGAATTTCGATTTCGTTTTCCAATTTGGGTACCAAATCCTTCTAAATCCCATTTTGGTACCATTTGTACAAGTACCAATCCAAATAATAATTACGCTAGAGGTTTTCTATCTTTTTATTTGAATTTTATAATCGTTTTAATTCTTCATAATCATTTAATTGAGCTGTATACCTTCTTCTAATTCTGCCCCATATATAACGAGGTTCAGCAAAATCCTTAACTCCAAGAGCATTTTGTAAAATAATATGTTTCAACTTCTAAAACTATCTTCGAATTTTTTGATATAACTACGTATACGCAACTAATGAGACAAATGTATGATAATTACGATTTCGCGTTCAAAGTTGAGTTTCAGATATTTTTTTTTGATGACATGTTGTATGTTTTCCTTAACTAAAAAACAAAAAAATTTTTTTTCTAAATTATCCTTGGAAATCAATTAAAATTTTGGATTTATTTTTTTCATTACAGTGTTTATGGGATTTAAATAAAATCTGAAAGTAAACTAAATAATTCTCGATCTGGAACTTCTTTTGGAATGAATTCAGCTACTGGTTTCGATGGAGATTTGATCTGCTATATTTAAATAAAAATCACAAACATGTTAAGACGGGTTTAATGGTCTACCATTTCAAATAAAGAAGTTTGCAACTCTAAAACTCGAATATCTTCAATGAGAGGTAGCTAAAAAAACAGAACTGGCGTGGACAGCTTCAACATATTTATCAATTAAAATCTCGTTTGATGTACGATTTCCAACTAAAATATACTTCAATCTGAGAGGATGTGTACGAGCTTTTCTCTTACTAAGAGCTGCTATTCTAATAGCAGCAAATAACATCAAATCCATTATCTGTAATAATAATACCAAATAATCTGCCATAATTTAATGGAACATAAAGCCATACCATCCCCTAAGACATCAAATAAAATGAAAATATCATATTCGCAAAAGCATTTAATTCTTTTAATAATTTAACAGTTTTCTCCGACAACATAGTACATCCAGGCTCCAGCGGAAGGTCCTCAAAGCTTCTGCACATCAACACCGCCATGGCTTATTTTATATAATACGTCTTCGGGCCAAACATCTTCGTCAATGATAATCTTTTGATTAGCAGAAATTATCTATAATTGTAGGAATTAAAATCCTGTAAGTGTGAATGTACTGTGTCATGTTTGGATCACAACCGATTTGTAAAACTTTTACGTCTTGCTAAATGCAATAGAATATTTACAACTGGTTGGCAGATTTTCTATGCCACCTTCCCATAAAACTACTTTTTTTTTCATAATTTTTTGTATGTTTGTTTTATGTAAGCTATATTATTTAAATAATATTTATTATGATAACATGAAAATTTTATGTTAATATGAGCTTTGAATTAATTTTATTAAGTAGAATTTTAAATTCTTTCAAGAATAAGGATACAAATGTGAATACTAGTTTTTCTGACTTCGCTACTTTCAACAACCTTACTACTGATTTAACAAAAACCGGGTAAAGATCAGATAGAGATATTGCATTACTCTATATTTAGTCTATAAACCAAAGACTCTAAGCTTATAAAATTAAGCAAAGAAGGTCAAAGGACAAACAGGAAAGAGTTTTTGAAAGTTGTGATTGAAAATAATTTCCAAATTAACTATAAGAATCTGCTTTGTTTATTAGAATCGGAAAAATGAGTAAAGTCGGTTAAAACCGTTTCACCATGATCATATCACTTTTAGGATAAAGAATGCTGAAGAGTTGTTGTAGCCTTCGGGAGAATGAGTTGACTTAACAAATCGTTAAGATTGCGCATCATTGAACTTGTAATCAATAAGCGTCTCGGGGAGGACGCTGGAAGATCATGAGTGATGGTTGACCGCCTCCCCTTGTCTAAAATTTTCGATGTAGAGTTTAGGAAGTTACTATCGTTATCTTTTACCTATAATAAAAGAAGGTAAGTTGTACTTTGAAAGTTATTTCTGTTTTCTTAATCCAAAAATTTTTGGTTCTTTGAACAGATTTTGTGGGCTAATTTTAGGTTGAAAAGTTTTTTGAATGTTTTTTAGAATTAAACTCATTGTTCCTTAGTAGCTCAGTGGTAGAGCAGTCGGCTGTTAACCGATTGGTCGTAGGTTAAATCCTGAGAGATACTTGTTTTGACTTTTAGAACTAGGTGTTCTTTTCATTGTTTATACTAATGTCAATTGCAACAAAAATGTACTGATGATTATCCGTAATCTAAAAATGGAAACAATGATCTATAATAGATACTGAAAAACTAAGAAAAGCAAATGGATTTTTTTTCTGATGAATATAGTACCTTAATATTAATCAAACTTCTATTTTGTTTGAGACTTCTTTAACTTTGATTTAACAATGTAAGTTTTAGACAAAGCATTTAATAATATCGGATACTTACTTTATAATTAAATTGAATGGTTTGTTTTTTTAGCTAACTTTAATAGATAGTGGTAAAATATTTTACTAGCAATTTTATCCAAGAATGCGGTTGGTAAATTAGACCGAAGTTATCTATTAGTTAAAAAAACTAATTAGAACATTCAATTTATAGAAAAATTTATAGTGGTACATCAAAGTAATTCTATTATCAATGCTTTTAAAAAAAACTTACATTGTTACTAGTTGAGTCACAAGTCTCAAACAAATAAAGCTTCTACTCAAATAAGTCTAATATTTCATCGAAAAAATAATCCATTTGCTTTCTTAGTTTTCAGTACTCCACATAGATCATTGTTTCCATTTTTTTGAATTACGGATAATCATCAGTACATTTTTTTTTTTGCAATTTGTTATTAGTAAACAATGAAAAAGAACACCTAGTTCTAAAAAGTCCAAACAAGCATCTCACTCAGGTAGGATTTGAACTACGACCAATCGGTTAACAGCCGACCGCTCTACCACTGAGCTACTAAGGAACAATTTTAATTCTAAAACATTCAAAACTTTTCAACCTAAAATTAGCCCATAAACTGTTCAAAGAACCAAAATTCTTGGATTAAGAAATGGAAATAACTTTCAGTACTCTACCTTCTTATAGGGTAAAGATAACGATAATCCCCTAAACTCTACATCGAAAATTTTTGAACAGGGGAGGCAGTCAATACATCACTATGATCTTCTCAGTGTCCTCCCAGTGCTTATTGATTAAAAGCAAGTTCAATGATAACACAATCTTAACACCGATTTGCTAAGTCAACTCCTTCTCCAATTAAATAACTCTTCTACAAAAAAGTATTCTTTTATCCTAAAATTGAGCTTGAATCATGGTGAAACAGTTTTAACCGACTTACCTATTTTCCGATTCCTTTCTTTAATAAAACAAAGCAGATTTTATGCTTTACTTAAATTATTTTCAATCACAAATCTCTTCAAATCGCTTTTTTCCTGTTGTCCTTGTGACACTCTTTGCTTACTTCATGTTTAGAGTCTTTTGGCTTACATAGACTAAATGTTAGAGGTACGTAACATTCTATCTGATCTACTCGGTTTGTTAATCAAGTAGTAAGGTTGTTGAAGTAGCGAAGTCAGAAAAACTCCATATTCACGATTTGCTATCCTTATTCTTGAAAATTTAAAATTTACTTAATAAATTAATTCGAAGCTCATAATAACATAAAATGTATCATAAATAAATATTATTTAAATAACTAATAGCTATATAAAAAACAAAACATACAAAATTATGAAAACTTATTTATGGGAAAGGTGGCATAGGAAAATCTACAACTAGTTGTAATGTTCTATTGCGTTAATGAGGGCAGTAAGGAAAAGAAGTTTTACAAAATCGGTTGTGATCAAAACATGACAGTACATTCACACTTACAGGATTTTAATTCACCACAATTATAGATACTTTACAATCAAAAGATTATCATTGCGAAGATGTTGTACAAAGATGTAATATATTAAAGGTTACATGGCGGTGTTGATTGTTATTAGAAAACTGGAGGATATAACTGGAGCAGATGCAGAATTTTATGTTAATCCGGAGAAACTTGTTAAATTATTAAAAGAATTAAATGCTTATGAATATGATATTATTTTATTTGATATTCTAGGATGTAGTATGCGGTAGCTGCTGCTCCATTAAATATGCAGATTATTGTATTATTATTACCAGATAATGGATTTGATGCGTTATTGCTAATAGAATAGCGGCTTCAGTAAGAGAAAAAATACACATCATAGATTAGCAGGCTTGAATTGAAATCATACATCAAACAGATTGAGTGATAAATATGTTGAAGCTTGTCGAAATGCCAGTTCACCAGAAGTATTACCCTCTTATTGAAGATATTCGAGTTTCTAGAGTTAAAAGGTAAAACTTTATTTGAAATAGGTAGAATACAACAGTCTTAAATATGTTTGTGATTTTTATTTAAATATAGCAGATCAAATTTTATCAGAAACAGAAGAATTATTCAAGAAGTTCCGAATCGAAATTGGCTGATTTCACTTTCAGATTTTATTTAAAATCCTGTAAACGCTGTAAAATGAAAAAATAAACCAAATTTAGTGGTTATGATAATTTAGAAAAATTTTGTTTTTAGTTGAAATATATAAAATATGTCCAGTAAAAGTATCTGAAACTCTCACTTTTGAATGCGAAATGAGTGAAATTATCATACATTTTGTCTATTAGTTTGCGTAGCATGGTTTATATCAAAATTGAAGATAGTTTTTTTTATTAGTTGGTACAAAACATTATTGAATTTATTTTTTACAAAATGCTCTTGGAGTTATGATTTTTGCTGAACCTCGTTATGCTTTATGGCAGAATTAGAAGAGGTGATATTTCGGCTCAATTAAATGATTATGAAAATTAAAACGTTATGTGTTCAAATAAAAGATAGAAACCTAATTAGCCAGTATTTGGATTGGTAGCGTACAACAGAAATAATTAAAATGGATTTAGAAGAATGGCACCAAAATTGGAAAACGAAATCCAAATTCAATTGTTGTTGCAAGAGCTAATGGTCTAGGTATCTTTACTCAGGAGAAGATACTATTTTAGCTGCTATGGCATCATTGTCCCTGAACAAAAACTGAGGGAGTGAAAAAATCTATCACAAGAATTATTTTTCTTTTCCTCTTAAAACAAAAGAAATCCAATAAATCTTTGCTAAGAAATGAAATTTTCTTTTAGTTCTTTTGGTTCTTTACCTTCAACAGTAGCTTCTCAGCTTAGTTTAGAATTAAAACGTCAATCTATTCATGTTTCAGGTTGGCTACCTGCTCAAAGATATACAGATCTTCCGTGTTAAGGAGATAAGGTTGCGTTGTGGTGTAAAATCCTTTTAGAAGTCAGACAGCAACTACTTTAATGAGGCGTCGAAAATGTAAATTAATTCTGGAGCTCCTTTTCAATTGAGGTCTGATGGAACTTTCGTGCATGGATTGAAAATTTGTTCAGTTTTAATATTGAAACACAGGAGTTTAGAAGGAGCAACAAGTGTTAGGAAAGTTTAAAAATTATCTTAATTTGTTACGTGGAAAATCTGTTTTATGGGAGATAATCTTTAGAAATTTCTTTAACAAGATTTTTATCCGATGTGGTATGATTGTTTATGAAGTGGAAATTCCATATATGGATAAAGATATCAAGCTGCAGAATTAACACTTTTTGCAAGAAACTTGTAAAAATGTGTATACCAATGCCTCCATTGTTGAAAAATATTGATAATTATAATCAAATACAGCGTATGCGTGGTACAACCAGATTTAGCTATTACAGGAATAGCTCATGCAAATCCTTACTTGAAGCAAGAGGTATTCTAAAATAGTCTGTTGAATTGCTTTCAACTCAAATTCATAGTTTACAAATGCCAAAGATGTTCTTGAACTTGTTACACGTCCTTTACGTCGTAATAATTTAGAAAAGAATTTAGGTTGAGACTAATTTAATAAAATACAAAAAGATAAAAAGACTTATTCATTAATATAATGGTTAATCTATATGGAATAAGGTCTTTTTTAAATATTCGGTTTTTTCTAATAATTTTATTCTATTTTAAATTTAATCTACCAATGCATCGTTCTTTGTTAAAGATTGTTTTTTCTATCATTTTATTCTATTTTGGTCTCATTTTATTGGCGAAGTTTTATTGCAGGTCGTTATCTCTTTGCCAGCTTCTGTTGCTCCAGCGGATGTTTTTTCGCACATTTTTGTTTGATATTGGATTTCTGTTGTCCTCTCAACCGTTATCGCAGAGCTTATTAGAAGGAGCTTTTAGTGGCAGCGTTAAAGGGACCATCACAGTACTGTTGATATTTCTTTATCATTCTTTATTCACCATTGTATGTTCTATTAATAAACTCACTTGTTGTTCTTCAGTTGGTTTTAACATAGCAGTTTTACTCTATTGGTAGCAATTAAAGATACGATTATCGTCTTTTGTACCTATAACATTTATTAGCATGTCGGTTTTAAAATAGCTTGATAGCTTGCTTCGCGCATCTCGTTGTTATTGTCGTATTAGCAGATACGCTTTTCGTTAATTTGTTTTTTTATTGCAGTTTTGCTTGGCTTTGGCTTGTAAGTTTATCATTTGAGCTCTCGTATTGAATCGGATTCATCTATTCATCTTTAATAAACGTAGCTTATTCATCCTCAGTATATATTAAGCCATTACTATTTAAGCAGGAGCTCAGTACTCTTTTTATTACAAAATTTTAATGAGCACTTAATTTCAGTCAGCAGGATTCTTTGAGTTATCAGGGTCTGTCGATTCTTTTTTGATTATCGCAAATGGAATAGACTCATTATGATATAAGGGCCAGTAGATTTAGTAGCTCAAAGTCCTTATGTGCACCAATATTTTTTGGTCATTTTCTGCGATGGAAAACCAAGACATATTTTGAAAATTTGCAAAAGTCTCTGTTAATTTCTAATCTTAAAATGGATAAAATAAAATTAAAGATAGAGAAATAGTCTTGCAATGATTTAAATTTTAGATAATGATTTTTTCAGCAGAAATTGTTGAAAAAAAACATTGTCAACTTGAAGGAAATATTTTTGCCAAAGCCCCCAGACTCTGTTGCTCAAACACATGATGTGCCGATAGTAGAACAACACCATGGCTTTTTTACTCAGAAAATTCAAACACTATTTTTCAAAAGAGACAACCGAAAGTGGATTTTAAACAAGACTTGATTATTTTTTGCTTGGAAATTTTAATCCGTTATTAGGCGCATTTTAAGTTTACTTATTAACAAACAAAAGTCACTGATGTTGAACAAATGAGAATGCAACCTGGCCTGTTGAACAGTTCTTTCAATACGTGTGTCAAAATCGCCCAATTGGGAACTTATTTTGGCCTTTCGTTGTGTTTTATTTTTGGAGCCTGCTTAAAGATGCTTGTACTTCTTGGTGGGCTCCTTAGGGTGATTTTATCAGTCAAAATATTCGCCATCAAGAGGCTATTAAATTGATCGTCACTTTCAGAAATAAATAAAGAATACAAGATGGATCTTCAAAATTAAAAATGATAAATTTGACGCCAGGTTATCGGATATTCGTCGTTCTAGATATTTAATAAAGGAAAGATACAGTTAGGCTGACAAGATGTTTCTTTTCACCGTTGTCGTACCAGGACGGCAGCCGATGACGTAAAACTTTAATGGAGTTTTTCAAAGCTGTAATATTCTCCATTTTTTTCAGAATAGACAATGAATTTAACAACGCACACAAACCAACATTTCAAAACATTTTAGAAAAAAAAGAATCGCTAGTCAAAGCCAAAGAACAAAGCAGATCAGCAGATGGGATTTTTCATTACCAGTGGGGAAGAGTTGGTTATTACTTATTCAATCACATCTAAAAATATATTGGTTACCATATTAACAATAGCTTGTGTCAAAAACAGCCTGTTTGTTTTTATTAGCCTCAATCAAGATTAGCGAATGAATAAAGAAATTCATATAAGATGCATATGATGATTCCAGTTCTCAGTGAATACCAGAACGTCGGGCTTAAGATGGTCTTTAAATAAAAATTATTTCATCCTTTTTATTTAAAACCCGGGCATAATATTCAAAACAGAAATACCCCACCTAATAAAAAAAATGAAAAATTGGATTTAATTTATGATGATTGAATTTTTCACAAAATTTAGTAAAAGTAAGAATTTTATTCTAATAATTTTAGTTAAAAAAGAAAAATTAATTATTGCTATTTTAACTACTTGGGGATTTCAAACTAATTTACCGTTTGGTAATATAAAAAAACAACCTTCTTTTGGAAACCGATAAAAAAAAATTAAAAATATGTTTTTTAAAACCATGTCAAAATTTAAAATATTTCAACGAAAAAAATTATATATAAAATTTCTGCTGTTGAGAATTTGTTTTAATTTTAAAGTGGAATATATTAATCTAATTTAAATAATCTAGATTTAAAAAAATAGTAATTACTAAAATTAAATAGTCAAAATGCATTATTAAAACAAGAGCACTATTACCTGACATTTTTCTATTAATTTTGAATATAAAACTTCAATATATAATAAATTTAGTTTGGAGAATTTTTTAAAAAAACATATATCTATGAAAAATATTAAAAACAAAAACATTAGAATTAAAAAATAATGAAAACAAAAACTATTTGTGTTAAAAAATGTTCAATTAATAAAAAATTACCTAAAATTTGAAAATAAATGATTTCGTGTTTATATAAAATTTGAAGAAATAAAATGAAACAAAATTGATTAATAACATTAGTAAGTTTTTTCAAGATATTAAAAAATATTCAATTGTAAAATAATAAAAAGTTAATTTGAAATAAATAATGATATTAATTTCTCATGCATATGTATTTAATAAATATGGGAAATAAAACAAAATAAGTCTTATTTAGGAAAAATGTTTATTTAAATATTGGACATCCCATTTATGGATAAAAATTTTTCAAAGTTTTTTTATCTAATCAAATTCCATTTAGTTCTCTAGAATTACAAAAAGAAGAATGGAAAGAATGGATTTAAAAGGTTTTATCGATATAATTTTTCATCCAAAGAATGGTATAAAATAACACCTCTGTATTGGAGAAATAGGATTAGTGAACATTAGGAAAAACCAAGAAGTCAAAATTAGGTTCTGGCCTCCAACAATTAAAAGTGTACACAATTTTTATTATCATTTCTATTTTAGAACAGACGCAATGTAACATTTAAACAGTTCTGTTGTCTCTATAGTTGTTTGAGCCTACAAAAATTTAGCAATTAGAAACTTTGAATTTCTAACAGAAAAAATATATACGAAGACAGTTGGCAACAGGTCGGCAGAGTCTTATTTTATATTAAAGGAAAATATTTTAGAGATTCTTTCAGCAAAATATTTTTCGAATATATCTATTATGGTTATTCTAATTTATAGAAATAAAAATAAACAAAATATTTTACCTCTAAAAACATTAAAATAGTAATAAAAATACTCAACCAAAATTATTTGCGAGAACTTAATCACCTAGTCAAAGTTACCGGAGATGGAATGTGTTTAGAAAAATTTAAAATTAGAACATGGCTTTTCCACGGCTTTTTAAAATCAAGAAACATTCTTCTTCAGTAAAATGCGAGAAGATTTGGCTTCGTCTTTTTTTCGTCGAAATACCATAAATCACTGAACTATTATTCAGAACATCAGCACGAAAGTTATTAGATGATCGTCTTAATGTGGCGTCGGTAAGTGTCTCTTTAAATATTAAATATAGATTTAACGACTATCAGTTTAGATGACTTGATGATTTTTAGAATACAATTTTGAAAATACCTCTTTTTATCTGCTTATCTGAAGATGAGCATTTCCAAAATGTCGTAGTAAAATTTTGATTCTTGGGGTTTCTAATCCTCAAAAAAATGTGTCTCAATCAAATTTGTTCAGTGGCCTCTTTCTAAACAAAATAAATTAAACGAAGTAAGTTAAGCGACGATTTGATTTAGTTTGGCGAATAGTGTTTTGGTTTATCGCTAATAAACGGTAGTAGATTTTCATGCTTAGCTCGAATGCAGTCCTTCTATTAACTTAAAATTGAATTTTTTTCTGTTAGAAAAGGAGTTTATAAACTCCCATTTTCTACTCAATTTTTCACAGTAATTTTATTATTGTATTAATTGCTATTTTGTTTTTTACTATTTTTTTCTATCACAGTCGTACTTATTAAATATTTTTAGAGGTTTTCAAAATGTGTTTGTTTATGGCTTAGTCTTCCATTTCTTGTGCAGTGATCGTTAGTCTTCAAATATTTAGATTAACTGTTCTCCATTAAAATAACTTTATTTAAAACATGGTAAAGAGTTCATCTGGTGCTTTATGTGAAAATTTTAGGTAACGCAAAATCTTTAGCTTATTTGTTTAAAATTTAGTTCCAGCAATATACCTAATTATTCACCAGATTCGCGATCGTACCGTAATTTTTAGTTTTATTATGTGTCGAAAGGAGATATGATGAGCTGGCTTACTAAAACAAACCACGATAGTGTCTCATCATCCATCAATACGGTGTTCTCTGTTGTTGCTTTCAGATGGAGCAGATGTTTGATTGCGAGAATGGAAATAAGCCGGTCAGAACACCGTACAATACTTACGTAACACGACGGGATATTTAGCCACACGCTTACAGAAGTACAACTGCACGCACCAGAAAAACTAACAGTCATTCGCTCTAAAGAGCGAGCGCATACGAATATGAAAACAACAAATGGCTGCATTCCATTGTTATGTGGTCATTCTTTTATGGCTGATATTGCGCACAAAACTCCTTTTTTTATATTTTAGAGCAAAGAGAATGATTTATGATTTATTTGACCGCTGGAATGCACGATGCATGGACTGCTTTCGAATTGAGGAGTTGCAGATTTACCTTGATTGCTTTCACCTGTCAATAACTTATGGGATAGGTACCGCCATTAGCACCAGTCGTGTCTCAGCCAGCCAGGAAACATCGTATCTTCGAAAGTAGATCATTGGCGACGTGCCATGACAAAGGTATCAATGGTAAAGAAGGGGATTATTACCAGTTGTTTGTGCAGCAATTGGTGAAATGAGTTCAGTTAAATAGTCATCGCTTAAAGTTATTCCGAGGACCTTTCTAGCATCGCCGCCATCATGAATGGAATTTGAATATCAATTTGCCAGTAAAATTACCAATTACTTCCAACAGCAACATTATGTGTTATAGAAGACCAAAGGAATTAGTATTTACTGGCGATATGTTTTTTCGTACTAAATACTGTTTTAGCATGTTCTTTCCTCAATTGCAGCGAATGAATTAGCAGACATTTTTTGTAGTAGCAGCAGTCATGGGGAGGTTGACGTTAAAATGATTTCAGCGTTTAGAAGACAAATTTTTTCCTTGACAGCCGCTATGGATTATTTTCATTTTACCTCTATGTTACAGTACAGGCATGAGCAACATTCGCTGCAGCCTCCAGCACGGATTGACCAGACATGCTGGTCTCCAATCCAGAAGATCTCCAGCACAGTGATGTTTGGTTACATTGACCTGCCTGCCTTTATGTTCGTTATTTGAGCCCTTTCTTGAATATAATGTTATTTTAGCTACTTCAGTACAGGGGTTTTGATCGTTTCTAGTGTTGTCTTTGTTGGTTATGGATCAACAGGCATCTTTAGTGTTTAGCTGCTCATTCATTAGTCATGAAATTCCCTTAGCTGCTGCTTTTTCATTGCAGTGATAGTACTTAAAAAATCAGGCATGGGCCCTTAATTGCTTATCAAAAATTCAAATAAACATGCTGGGTGAGACAAATGTTTACTTGCAGTGGAATGTCCATCCTGTACAAGAGCGTTACATACAATCAATAAAAAGTATATTTCCAGGTAAGGTTCAGCGAAAAATATCAATAGCAATTTTATTTTGTTATAGTTGAATAAGCAGCAGTAGAAGGTAAGAAAAACTCCAGTCATACAAATAGTAAAAATACATAAATATATTGTAATGAATAAGTGATTTAGGTTAGCAGATTTTGCTCGAATTACCTGTATAAATCTATCTATTACACTGGGGAACGAAAATACTTATACTTTCACTGCGGTTGATATTGTTTTATTTTATAACAAAAACAATAACAATTTTTTTAATGTTATTAGCCAAATTGTAAAGATTCATGTTTTATTTTAGTAGCAAACAGAATCTCGTTGGTAAAACCATGTTATTTTTCTATTTGGCCGTTCACAGGTGTACCATGTATGGTTTTGCAATAGACAGCAATATAATACCATATCGACTATAATTGCGTCGTTTAGCACAGCTGGTTGAAGCCCATTCAATATGGGAAGAGTTTTATTGTTGCTTAGCAGAATGAAAGACTTCACAGAAGCTGAAGGTTATTATCGCAACTGAATATTGCAGCTGAAATTTGCTTTTTCCAGTTTAGTTTCACAGCTTGTAACAATTCTTTTGCTTAGTGGCACTTTTGTGTTTCTGAATGGATTTGTGAGCATTGATTAGTTATTAGCATAATAGAATACATTACATTAGTAAAATCTGTTTATTTTATTTTCTGGTCAAGACGAATTGATCACCATTAATTTGGTTGGAAATTTCTTTACCTACAGCTTTTAGGTAATTTATTATTAACAACGTTTTTTATTATAAATCTAAAATACATAATTAAAACCAGGCTTTTTTTTCTTATTAGTCGGCTTAAAAATTGCTGCAAGATGGCGGTTTTAGTTACTTTAGATCGGCGAATGTTTACACATCCCCATGAAAATTACGTCGCTTCTGAGCGATTTCGTGAAACGTATTCACTTTTGAATTTTCAGCGTATTGCTTCGCAAGCCCGCATGCCCAATGTCTGACCAGGCCAGATTGTACTGTAACCATAAAAACAATTGAACATAGTATTGATTTTGAGCTTGTATTTTGTAGGATTGTGCCGAGTATTGTCCACAAATTGCTTATCTATGACTGAGAACTTTCAATTATATCGTCATGAATATACCAAAGTCATTGGATCAGTTTACCTATAGTCACACTGTTAATTGAAAAATACTCAATTTGCTGGAAGGCAAAATAAGAATTATTCTCGAAATATTACAAATATTGTAAATTAATTAACTTTTTTAATTGTTCGTTTATTTTTTTTTAACAAATTCATTTTGTTAAAAAATATTTGATTTTATTATTGTGAGCTTTTGAAATTACAGAATCATTGAGTGAAACTATTTTTCTTTTTTAGAGTCAGGTCTTATATTAGGAGGATTTAGTGTAATAATATTAATAATATGGTCCTGCTCTTTTTGTGTTTGTTTTGTTTGTATATCGTTATTATATCTTTTAAGAATGCCGTATTTTGTGACGCCGCATCAGCCTTTAATTTGTGTAGGAGCTGTTAATGTATTAATTATTTTGTATTTATGTTAATCGTAAAAAACAATATTCCAATTTTGTCTATTGGACAATAGGTGATGGTATTACTTTAACTCTTTGTACAAGTATTTTTTATTAAATCATTTTATTTCCTAATACATCATGGTCACAAAATTTTTAACGACAAAGCCTAATTTAGTAGTAAAGATATTATTTTTAATAAATACAGTTAGGTGATATTGTTCCGAATTGATAACCGAATTTACCATTTACTTATGTCAATACCTTAGTTGCTTTAATAGTGCTATTGTTGCCGTGAAAAATTGAATTAAAAATGATTTTTACTTGACAATATTTTAATAGTCACCAGCAAATGAAAATTTTGCGAAGTTTTGCGCTTTGTATTGGGTTTTGATTACTGTCGAAGATGTGTTTCGAATGCACGCTGGGCGAATTTTCAGTTCTTTTGATAGTCACGTTTCAGCGAGAAGCTCTTTTCTATTTTGTTGTAGTCAGCCGCCGTGCCGCCGGTTACCAGATAGCTGTTGTTTGCTATTTGTCGAAAGAAAATCGGGTCTCGAGCTGATCGACTTCCAATCTCTGCTGTCGGTAATAGTCTTTTGCTAAAATAGCTTAACATAGAACAGGCGAATAAAACACAGATTGGCGATAGCAGCATAATATATATTTATTTATATGTTTTTATATAGAAATAGAAAAGTTTGTGGCGTATAGCAATTCTAATTATATAAAAGTCAAAAAAAATATATGCTTATTTACTTGTTTTTTCCGGGGAGTTGCCAGCGGCATTACGCAGTCGTGCCTCTATGATGATGTATTGTTGTACTACGTGTAGCCAGAATGATACTTGGGGATGGATAACAACAGCTGTCGAACAGAAGAGCTGTGCAGCCAAAAGATGAATTCCAACAGATTTTATGTACGTGTTTATTTAGAAGCCTGTTTCAGTATGGGTCTAAGTTATTAATTTATACTATTGAAAAATAGTTACTATAACTGGGGTTTTATTTTACGTTAATCTATATATATATATAAAGGCTGTTCTTATTAACTTTTTTTTGTTTCCTGGCTAAGGTTATTGTTCTTTCTCCTTAGTGACTGTGTTTAGTAATCTCGTTTTTACCTTCACAGGAACAAAATTATTCGATTTCCTAGGTGTTTACGCACTTATTTTTGTTATCATTATCAATTTAATGATCATTTAATTCACCAAGAAATACTGATAGTTTTATTCATTACTGATGGATACAGACCCTGTTTTTATTAACAGGATTTGCGGTCACTTTCTAGTTAGCCTCGTGCCATTGGTTCGCAACAACCATTTTATTTTTGATAGCAATGGGAGCGCGGTCAAATTGACCAGCTTCTCACATTTTACTCTTTCGTCATTCTCCCGTTTACGCTTTAGCAATGGACAAAATTTGAGTTTGTATAGCCGCAGTTGTCCCTTTATTTTATCAGGGTATTTGTACCCCACGTATTTACTCGATTTTCAACTTTTAATTATCAGTTCGATATTTATGCAGTTAAATTTATCTTCATTGTTGCCAGATGGCAGTTGAATATAGCATGGAGCGAGCTTTTTAGCTGGAATACCTTTTAGTCGAGCCTGGCGGATTACCAGACCAATATGGAATTTCATCAGCCTCTTTTTTTGTCGTGGTTATATGTCAATCTCTAAAAGAAATATTGCTTATTCTTTCAGTAGTCATTACAGCGGGACGTCGGACTTGCTTAATGGTGTTATTTCAATACGAGCTTAATTGGCTCAATTTTTTCAGCAGTGAATAATGAATAGGGATTGTTTTGCATGCCCAGTCATTCAGCCACCCAGATCTTAGCTTGCCGTAGCGGGCTTTGAGCGGGCGATAAGTTGAATTAATGATTTTTTAGAGGCATATCTCTGTTTGTACACAATTATTGAGACCATGAATTGGCATATTTTTGACTCCTTATTTATTTATTATTCATGTTATGTCAATGTTTGATAGTTCAAATACTTTTAGAAATCATTTTATGCTGGACCAGAGAAATTTTGTTTACTCTGTTATTTTTCCACCAGTATTGAATTTATCCTGGCCTTTGTCTATTTATAAAGTAGCCTTATGCCTGGTCATACTTTTTCTGTACCCAGAAAATTTAGATTTATTTCTGAATTGTAAAATGAAAGTTCTATACTTTACTCAAATTTGAAAACATTTAAATGTGCCAGTGGGTTTCATTGTGTCAGTGAACTATTTTTCATTTTCAAATAGTGAATAATAACCCCATTTATAAATCCACCATTGAAATAATATATATACTTATATATTTCTCAAGATCATTTAATGCTAGCTCAAACCTTCTGGTCAATTAACTTCCTAACAACAACCAAACAATAAAAACCTAACGAGTTATCGTTTGTTTTTTTTCTCAACCTTTGGCCTGAGTATGCACAATAAAGTTAACCAGCACAGCCCTGCTGATCCCAATCACTGAGTCTCCACATACGTTCAGAATACTGGCTGGGCAGAGGAGTCCATCGGTCCTATAACTCCAACATATTCTTTATTAATATTTACGGTACCACAAAGAATTTTTGCAGCTTTATAATATTATTTTTCATTGTAAAGATTTTGTGGCCAGCACAGCGCAATTGTGTCAAGATGTATTGGCAAATTTTTTTGTCGGTTACGTACTACCGTATTGCTGGCTGAAGATCCGCATAAAAGAGCAGAATGGTCTCAACATCGTCACAGCATGCATTAACTGTCGTTGAACTAAAAGATTTCTGCATTTTCTTGGGAGGTGCAACCATTTAGCAATGTTGGCGCAAATGAGGTTTCAACTGCTTTGTTTCTGTACCAAATGAATTATCGTAAACTCCAAAGAAGACTGCATACTTCAGTGAGGTCGTCCTCAACGAGTTCGTCAGTGCCAGTTATAAACAAGCGTTTTCATTTCTTCCTGTAACAGTTGTTGCCTATATTTGAGATAAAGCATTTTCCCCTGTCGGGTCCGTAACAAAGAAGGAAAGATGTATGTAGCAGTCATGCTCTAGCAGTTATAAATGGTATAATAAAATTTAAGTTTTTTAGACAAATTGAATTAACAAAAATATATATTGGTACTGACAATAAATAAAGATTAAAGTTATAAAACATATTTATAATGTTTATGTTGCTGAGCCGAAGACCAGCTTCTGAGCAGTGTGTCTGAATAATTCACCATAGCGGCTTATTTAATTGAGTATACTATATCTTTTTTAGTTCTTTAATCCTTTATAAAACATACGGAGTAGCCAGTAGTGAAGCCTGCGATGATCGGTTCAGTTCTGCCATCAAAAAAATATGGCCTGATTTCATTAAAATGGAAAGTGAGCTCATAAAAACCATGAAAACACACCCTTTTCCATTTACCTTTCAAAAGAGATTTATGAAAGCTTTTTTTCATAACTGAATTTTATTAATGTGCAGTAAATGACACAGTAGCACCATATTGTTCGCTCTGAGCAGGAATACTGTTCATTGAATATTAGATACCATAGCCTAAGTTTGGCAGTAGTTCCAGTTAATACGATGTTAATGGTGGAAATAGCCAAAGGTTCACAGAGCGTGGCCTAAACACATGTAAAGCGCCAGCCTTTCCATGTTTGTAACGGTTAGTGGTGCGTACTACAGCAAAAGATAGTCCATCGCTGTTTAGATAAGTCTGTTTTTGCGACCATGAACAAATAGTTTTATCCAGCCCCTTGTCACAACACAAGTCATTGTGCACCAATGCTGAGACGCATTGTAGCAGCCTAAAGTTTCCTTGAAATTGTTATCTTACCAAAACTCGTTAAGAATTAAAGATTAAAAAGATTATTGTAGTTGCTAAAAAGTAAAAACCATAAGCAGATAATACACTGGAGTTCAAGAGCTGCTTGTATTGTAAATACTCCAGTGTTGTTGCTTGTTTTATAACAAGAGGTTGTCGCAAGCTAAGACTAATTGGGGCCTCTGTTAAAATCGAAATTTTCTTTAGTAATGAAAGTACAGTGTGCGAGTGGAATCGTTTTACAACCTAAAAATGTAGTTAAACTTATTAACTTTCTTATTTTGTTTATAAAAACAAAATTGACAAAATACATTTTTTTATGACTATCGACTAGATTGCTGATAGGATTTAGCCCCATACTTATCATTATTGTATATGAACGATTTTCAGTTAAAATAGATTTGTTAAAGAAAGCTTAAAGCGTTTATTGCTTTATTTTCCAAAGAATTCCGTGTTTTGATTTGATGCCGTTTTGGAATTGCCGCCTACCTTTATTTGCTGAAAAAATATTATATATTTTTTATATTGTTCTTTCTCCATTTAAAAATAGACCAATTCAGAATCGAGTTGAGTTTCACGATGTCTCTATTTCATGTCGTGTTTTTTTGAAATCATTTCAAATTGTAATTTTTTTCAAGAGACAAGAATGGGGCCTCCTCTGCCTATCCAATGGATAAACCTATTTTTTAAGAGCTTCTGACGAACATATTTTGTTTTGTTTAGCTCATTTGGTGTTAATGAGACAAAATGACGAATAGCTATAGGCCTTCTCCTGCTTGGCTCGGAAAGGCGTTCGAGCTCACTATTTATACCATTATGTTATAATGTTTTATTTTATTAATTTGTGCTTTTAAATGTATACTTAATTAAATTTTTAGAATAGAACAAATATTTTTTCAATTAGTTTTTATAAAAACATATCTTAGTCTGCAACCAAAAGATATATAATATTGTTGCTTTATATTATAAGTATGTCTTTTAGTTTTTTTTTATTACTAAAAGAAAAATATTACCATTTATATTTTGTTATAACGAAATTTCTAGCAAAATATAAAGCTTTATTTTAATAAAATAGCTTTATGGAACTTATATTTCAAATGTGCTTGTCACCATTGTTTCATTTTTAGTTTATTTTGTTAGAATCGGATTGTTTTTTTTTCTAATTTATGCAATTTCAAATGTTCATCTTCTTATTATATTATGTTTTAAATTAAGTTGGCAGTTGTTTACCTCATTTTTGGTGGTAGTCCATTCATATGAGTGGTCTTTGCTATAAAATTCTGTTTTGTAGTCAGGTTGCTTAGCTGATCACTTGGCTTCTTCACTACAGCTTTTGCACTGCCAGCAGTGTTATGGTTGCGATTTGCAGCGATAGTTTTGGCGATGAGCGATATGTGCCTTCAGTTATTTGCCCATCGCATCGTCGCTAGGTTACTTGGTCCTCTAATATTGCTTTGGGAATTGTTGAATGTTCGTCATCTTGTTTTGAGTTTACAGAGTGTAGTTAATGCAAGTCAAAGTAGCGGTAATCGCATTGGTGATATTTTAGATTGGATGTCGTAGTTTTGCTCATCGTGTCCATTTTTTGAATACTAAGTTGCGCAATCACTACTTGCTTTTTCAAAGCAGTGTTTGCTTTGTCCAGTAGCAATCTGCACACTTCACAGCATATGGTTGCCAGATGCTGGCGGAAGGATCGCCTTCAGCCTCTTACATGCCAACCATGTTGCAGTTGGTATTTTTTCTATTGCCGGTCGCCTCTTTTTCAGTCGCCACCATTTGCCTGGCGCAGGTCATTTTGCCGTTACCAGCCAGTTTCAAAAGATGCCCTGCAAAGTTTATTTATTCTCATCGCGTCATTACCAGATAGCAGCGATAGCATAGGCATCGGGATCTGCCGGTTTGCTTCATCTATGTTACCATGCTTATCTCAAAGTTATTTTCAGCCTCTGTTCAGCACATTCAATGGAATCCTATTACATCCGATAAAAAGTCGCAATATGATTTTATGCAGGAGCCTACATATGCCGGTCAACTGCATGGTCTCTTTACTTGGTACACTTCTTTTAAGGGAATTACCTGCTTTCAGTTTTTTGGTCCAAAGATGAAATTTTTAGTAAATAGTTGTTGTTATTTCCATTTTAGCCCACAGTTGGCTTGCTATATAGCCTGTATATTTTTGCTGCGGTCGTTTTTTGATGACGGTCTTCTATTCAACATGGGAGTTTAATTTAACAAAGAACAATTTAAACTGTAATATATCCCAGTTGAGTGAGTTTCCCTTTATCAATATTAATGTCTACCGTATTTTACAGGGTTTCATTTGATGAAAATAAAATGAATGCCGATTTCATTGGGTTTGAGTTTTTGTCCATGGGGGCCCTTATCATGTTCGAAAAGGTTTTTAGAATTTTGTTTATCGCAGTTCTTCAGCAGTATAGTTTTTTTGGATTGCTTTTTATATAGCGGTTCCTACTTTTCTTTTTTAAAAGAAAAAATCATACTGAAATCGAAATAGATATTGTTTAAAGTTTTTCAAATTTTATTTATAATCGGTTATTACGAGCTTATAGATGTAAGTTTTATTCTCTTTGCCAGGTTTGTTGTTTTACCAAAATAGTTTCTATTGACGACGGATTGATGATGCATAGTGTTTTTTATTTGCACAGGAGGTAGAATTTCTTCATTATTTTCATATTTTTGTATGTTTTGTTTTTAAATATTGTTTAACAATATTTATGATATAACATATTTTATGTTATGAGTTTTTGAATTGTTTATTAAGTGGGGCTTTAAATTTCAGGTCAGTGATACAATCGTGAATATATTTTTTCGATTTCTCAACACCTTACTGACAGTGCCTGAGTAGACCGCTGCGTACTCTACTTAGTCCAGGTTAAAGACTCTAAACAGTAAAGCAAAAGAGGGAAGCGACAAACAGGTGATTTTGAAAGCATTTTGCATTGAGGTCACTTCCAAGTGTCTGCTTCAGTTTTATTAAAGCAGTGAATCGTGAAAATAGGGGAGCAGCACCAGCCACATGACCAAGTCATTTTAGATAAAGAATGCTTTTTTTGTAGCAGTTCTCAGAATGAGCTGACCCCTTCTCCTCCCGAAGGGCTACAAATAACTCTTCTACAAAAAAAAAAGTATTCTTTTATCCTAAAAGTGAGGATCATAGAAACGGCTTCTAACCGACTTACCTATTTTCTGATTCTTTAATAAAACAAAAGCAGATTTATAGCAATTTGGAAATTATTTTTCAATCTACAAAATCTCTTTCTTCAAAATCCTTCTGTTTGTCCTTGACCTCTTTTGCTTACCATGTTTAGAGTCTTGGCTTATAGACTTACAGAGCAATGCAAATATCTATCTGATCTACTCCTGGTTTTTGTTAATCAAGTAGGTTGTTGAAAAGTAAAGCAAGTCAGAAAAAATCAATATCAAATTATTGTATCCTTTATTATTCTTTAAAAGAATTTAAAATTTACCAACAAATTAATTCAAAGCTCATACAACATAAAATATGTTATCATAAATAAATATTATTTAAATAATATAGCTATAAAAAAAAAACAAAAACATACAAAAAAATTATGAAAAATAAAATAAGAAGAAATTTCTACCCCTCCTTCTATATATTTTTAAACTCACCTCCAAAAACTAAAATGCCACCCATTTATAACTCCATCAATAATCCATCGATCAATAAAAAGAAACTATTTTAATTAAAACCCAAACCTTAATAATAATAAAAAGAAGAATAAAAACCCATCTATATGCTTTTTCTCCGATAATACAATCATAAAATAAAATTTGAAAACTCAAAACAATATTGGCTCTGTATTTCAATTGTAATTTTTTTTTCTTTTTTTAAAAAAGAAAAATTTAGACCATATAAATAAAAAGCAATTAATATTCAAAAAAGCTATTATACTAACAGAAGAAGAATTGCATTAAATAAAATTCTAAAACTTTTCAGAATTACTGTAATTAAAAGAATTTATGATAAAGTAAGTCAATAGATAAAAGAATCAACATTCATTTATTTTAAATAAATAAAATTCTATAAAAATCTTCTAAAATACAGTAGGTATTGTTAATATTATTAAAGGAAATAACATTATATTATTAGCTTCTTTTAGGATATAATAAATTTTTTGTCTAGTTTAAATTGTTCTTTTGTTAAATTCTAAAACTTCCCCATATTGAAATAGAAGATGAATTTTTTTACGTCATCAAAAAAATGAATTACGAAATCTCCTCAAAAGTTAAAAAATATATACGAAACATATAAAAAGCAGTTAAACCAGCTGTAAAAAGCAATAGACCCTAAAATAGGAAAATGTAACTCAACTATTTACTAAAATTTCATCCACCAAAAACAAGCAAAAAAGGTGGAATTCCACATAAAGAAAGTGTAAACAAAAAGTTATTGCAGTTATTGGTATATATTGTCTTAAACCACCCATAAAAAATCATATTTTGATCTTTTTATTCGGATGATAACTCTACAATAGGTTCCATTGAATGAATAACTGAACCAGAACCAAGAAATAGTAAAGCTTTTTGAATGCTATGTGTTAAGATGAAATAAACCAGCTTTGTAAGATCCGATGCCCAATGCTAACATCATATATCCTAATTGTGACATTGTTGGAATAAGCTAAACCTTTTTAAGATCTTTTGAGCTAAAGCAATAGTCTCCACAAGCTGTAATGGCACCTGTCCAAGAAATGATACTGGCGACAAATGGTAACATTTGAAAAGAGAAACATTCGAGCAATTAGAATACCAGCTGCAAACTACAAGCAGCATGAATAAGGCTTAGTAGTCTCCATAGCATCTGGTACCATATATGTAATGGGAAACTCAGCAGATTTAGCTACTGACCATGAAAAAAAATAGAGCACACAAAAGTAGCAAAACTAAATTAATTTGATTATAGCTAGTATTCAAAAAAATCGTTTTGATAATTGTTGAAAATCAAAAACTACCTGGTTATCCAATGAAATCCTAAAATGCCTAATAATAATCCAAAAATCACCAATGCGATTTGTAACAAAAAAGCTTTTTGACACGCATTAGCTGCACTTGCCAGTGTCCGAAAAACCATTAATAAATATGAACACATTCCAACCAATTCCAAAAAATATAAACTTGTATTAAATGGGACTAAGAACTAACCCCTAACATTGATGCAGTAAAAAGACTTAAAATAACAAAAAAAATTTTATATATCCTCTCATCATAAAAAACATAAACTATCACCATAAATCATAGCCATAACTGCTACTGTAGTTACTAAAAACTAACATAATTGAAGTAATTGGTTCAAGTAAACAGCCTGTTCTAAACAAAATTTTTATAAAGAACCCAAGACCATAAATATCTATGAATTGGACTACCTGTAATTTGTTATGCCAAAAAATGAAATGAGAGTAACATAGCTATGTTTAAAACATAATACTAATAAAAAGAAGATAGACGACGAAATTTTTTTATAGAATTTGGGAAAAAAAAAATCCGATTCCTAATAAAATAGAAGCTAAAAATGAAACAATGGTACAAACCAAACATTTTGAAATAAGTTCCATAAAACATTTTATTAAAATAAAACTTTATGTTTATAATAATATTTTTATAATTAAAAAAACTAAAAAAAGATTCTTATAATAAAAAACTAAAAGTAATATAATATTATATATCTTTTTTTAGTTTTGAACTAAAAGATATGTTTTTTTTTTATAAAAAACTAATTAAAAAAATATTTTGTTCTATTCTAGGTTTAAAATTTACTCAAATTTTTATTTAAAACAAATTAATAAAATTAAAACATTTATAACATAATAAATACATAATAATTGAAACCGAGTGGCAGCAACTCCTGAGTAGAAACTGGAAGATTTATAATATTCGTCATTTTGTCCTATTAACACCAAATGAATTAGAACAAAACACAAAATATTAATTTATCGAGTATTAATGATTCGTCAAGAGTCTACTATAAAAATGGGACATCCTTGGTTAAAAGGACGATAGTTAAAGGTAGAATTTTACATTCTTGTCTTTGAAAAAAATTACAATTTATAAAATGATTTCAAAAAAAAACACGACGTAAATTAGGACATCGACAAAAATCAACTCGATTTATAGTTGATTCTATTTTTTTAAATGGAAAAGAAATTTAATTATAAAAAAATATATAATATTTTTCTCAACAATTTTATAAATAAAAGGTAAGGTATTTTTTTATTATGGCAGTTCCAAAAAAACGTGTACATCTAAATCTAAAACACGAATTCGTAAAAACTATTTGGAAAATAAAGCTAATAAAAGCGCTTTAAGAGCTTTTTCTTTAGCAAAATCTATTTTAACAAATCGTTCAAAAAGTTTTATTATACAATAAATGATAAATTATTAAATTCATCTGTAAATCCATATCAACGTCTAAATTAGATGAATCATAAAAAATGTATTTTGTCAATTTTTTTGTTTTTATAAATAAAATAAGAAAGGACAAATAAGTTAACTACATTTTTTAGGTTATTAAAAAATATTCCACTTTTTTTTATTCTCCTTTTATAATACTTTTCATTAAAAGGAAATTTCGATTTTTAACTAAATTTGAATTAGTCTAGCTTGTGCATTAATATGGTACTTTATCTCCGCTTGCCGATTTTTTTGTTATATAAAACTACAACAACCTTGGAATATTTTGATTACAAACAGCTCTTGAACCAGTTGTATTATATGCTTATGGTTTTTACTTTTTTAACTGCTTTATTGGCTACAATAATTAACGCAATCTTTGGCCTAACCTTGCTTGGGTTTTGGTAAGATATGACCGAGAAAAACTTTTTAGATGCTACAGTAGATCTTCCATTTGCTCTCTTCCAACTTCAGTTTGGAGGATTAACTTTAATGACTGTATTAATGATAAAGGATGGATAAAACCTATTTGTTCAAGTTTAAATATAAACAAGTTTTTAATCCTATAGGAGTGCTTTAGCAATGATTTTTGTATCTTTACCTTTTGTAGTACGCACCATACAAACGTTTTACAAAACATGGGAAGAAAGATTTAGAAGAAGCTGCATAGGTGTTTAGGTACTACCATGGACAACTTTTGGCATATTTTGTTTCATTAACTCCACTGTTATTAACTGAACTACTTTAGTTTTTCTAAGGCTTTAGGGTGAATATGGTTCAATAGTTTTAATAGCGTCTAAATTCCAATGAAAGATTTAGTAATTTCTGTGCTTCTTTTCAAAAACTTGAACAATATGATTATAAAAAGTGCTACTATTATTGCAAGTTTTGTTTTAATAATTTCATTTACCGCACTTTTTATTAATAAAATTCAGTTTGGAAAAAAACTTTTTCATAAATAAATTTGAAAGACAAAATGGAAAAGTGTATTTCATAGTTTTTTATGAAATACACTTTTTCCATTTTAATTAGTGAAATTATAATTTTTTTTATAGCGGGATTTGAAGACCCATGACTTTCATCACCCCAAGATGATACACAAACTATACTCCGTATGACTTTTTATAAAAAAGTTAAAATTTTAAAAATTATGTATATAATTTAAAGCCGCTATGGTGAAATTGGTAGACACTTAGGAAGCAGTGCTAAGGCTTCGGTTCGAACTGAGAAGTGGCATAAATTTTTTTTATTATAAAAATATGTTTTATAATATCTTTTGTCTTTTTATTTATTTATAATCAGTATTATATATTTTTTTGCTAATTCAGTTATACAATCTAAAAACTTTTAAATTTTTTATTATGCCATTTATAACCTTAGAGCGTATTTAGCACATACATCTTTTTCCTTCTTTTTTTTGTTACGTTTATTTATTGGGGAAAATTTCTTTATACAAAAATATTAAACCAATAACTATTTTAGGAGAAATAAGTATGAAAATTGCTTGTTTTTTTTATAACAACTTTTTATTAATTCGCTGGAGTTCTTCAGACATTTTCCTTTAAGTAATTTATACGAATCTTCTATGTTTCGAGTTTGGGTTTAATTCATTTAATTTTAGAAACAAAAGCAAAACACATGGTTGGGTATAATAACTGCACCAAGCGCAATAAGTTAACTCATGGATTTGCAACTTTAAGTCTCCCAAAAGAAATGCAAGAATCTGTTTTTTAGTTCCAGCTTTACAATCTCATTGGTTATGATGCATGTAATCTCTATGATGATGTTGCTATTATTCTACTCTTTTTATGCGGATCTTTATTAGCAATAACTATTTTAATTATTACATTAACAAAACAAAAATTTGCCAATACATCTTATTTTAATTTGCCTTTTAATTCTTTTTTTTAAAAATTTTTACAACCAATGGAAAATGAAATATTATCATATAAAACAGTTTTTTTTCTTTTATTAATTTTCGTAAATGGCAATTAATAAAGAATTAGATAATTGGAGTTATAGAGTTATTAGTTTAGATTTCCTCTCTTAACTATTGGTATTCTATCTGAGACAGTATGGGCTAATGAGCATGGGGCTCCCTGGCCAAATTGGGATCCGAAAGAAACTTGGGCTTTAATTACTTGGTTAATATTTGCATTTATTTGCATACTGAATGATTAAGAAAGGCAAGGAAAAACCGCAATTATAGGTTTTTTAGGTTTTTATTGTTTGGATTTGTTATTTAAAGTTAATTTATTAGGAAAAGGTTTACATAGCTATGGATGGTTAATTTAACATTAAATATAGATATTGAAATATAGAAATATATGTATTTTCAAATAGTGGATTTATAAATGTTATTTATATAATCCATTATTTGAAATAATGAAAAACTAGTTCACTTATTTTTAGTAAAATTATAAATATTTTAAATGTTTTCAAATTTATTTAATTAGAAATTATAGAACTTTCATTTTGCAATTCAAATAAAATACTAAATTTTCTAGATTTTAGAAAAAAATTATTAGATAAAAAAGAAAATTTACTTTACTATTCCAAATAGATAAAACAAAGTTAGGATAAATTCTAATACTTATAATTGGAAAAAAAATAAACAAATTAAAATAAAAATTTCTCGTGGTCCAGCATCCATAAAATATGGTTCTAAAGTATTGAAAATTTTATCCATAAAAACATTTGACGTAAAACATGGATAATAAATAAATAGGAGTCAAAATAATACCAATTCGGAATTTAATAATAATTATTATTTTAAATAATGAAGAATAATTAGGATTGTCAATTACTCCTAAAAAATCATTAATTCGGCTATAAAACCTCATACAATAAAGCTAAAGATGCCATTGAACAACTAGTAAATAATGTGAATATTTTGGGCATAGAATTACCTATTCCAACCCATTTGATCTAAAAAAACCAATTGATCATAACTTATTCCTGCTAAGAAAAAAAGTGAAGCACCAATTAAACCATGTGAAATCATTTGTAAAATAGCACCATTAAGCCCCAAATTTGCTTGATCGATCCAATTCCGATAAGAACAAATCCCATATGTGATATGAAGAATAAGCAATTTTCTTTTTAAATTGCGTTGACTTAGAGAAGTTAAAGCTGCATAAACTATTTTGAATTGCACCTACAATTACTAACCATGGAGCAAAAAAGAATGTGCATGAGGAAGTAATTCCATATTAATTCTAATTAATCCATAGGTCCCATTTTTAAAAGTATTCCAGCTAAAAGCATACATGTACTATAGTGCTTCTCCATGTGTATCTGGTAAATCAAGTATGGAAAGGTATTATTGGTAATTTAACTGCATAAGCTATTAAAAAACTTAAATAATTATTATTTCTAATTCCAGAGATATTTTTATTAATTAAAAGTTGAAAATCGAAAGTAAATTCATTAGAATTATAAATGCCATAATTAGTCCCCTATTAAAATAAAGGGACCCAGCTGCAGTATGCAAAATAAATTTTGTCGCAGCGTATAAACGTCGTTTTCTCCCCACATTGCTAAAACAAATAAACAGGAAGTAATTCTAACTCCCACAAAAAAAAAAGAGTAAAATATCTTGAGAAGCAAATAGTCCAATTTGTCCATACATTACAACATCAAAAAAATAAAATAATCGTGGATTTCTGTTACGGGCCAAGCAGCGAGAGTAGCTAAAGTAGTTATAAATCCTGTTAATAAAAATAAGTCCTATTGAAAATTTCCTAACCTCCAATGAAAATTAATAAAACTAATCCAATTATAATTCCCTTCTTTGAATTAAATGATCATTAAATTGATAATGATAACAAAAATATAAGTTATTAAAAAGAAATTCTAATAAACAAACACTCAAAGTATACCATCGAATAATTTTGTTCCTGTAGAAGGTAAAACGGATTACTTAAACCTGGGCAGATATAGGAAAAAAGAACAATAATAGTTAGCCAAGGAAAATGGTTTCATAATAAAGATATAAAGTTAATAAGAACCTGTATATATATATATATATATAGATTCTTATTAAAAAATAAAAAATTTGTATTTACTATTTAGTTATATTAACTATTTTTCAATAGTATAAATAATAACTTAGACCCATACTACGAGTAGTCTCATTTCCCTAAATAAACACGTACACTTAAAAAATCTGTTGGACAAGCAGATTCACATCTTTACAACCTACACAATCTTCTGTTCAGAGGCAGAAGCTATTTGATTAGCTTTACATCCAAAGGTATCATTTCTAATACATCTGTCGGACAAGCTCTTACATTACTGAGTACAACCAATACATGTATCATAAATTTGACTGCATGTGCCATTTAATTAACTCCTAATTTGGAAAAACCTTAAATTAAATAAAAAACATATATATATATTTTTTTTTTTTATTTTTTATATAATTAAATTTATATACATACAAACTTTTTCTATTTCTATAAAAAACACATATATAAATAAATATATTAATACTATATATCATAATCTATATAATTGTTTTTATTCATATATTTCTATATTAAATATTTTATAAAGACTATTACCATTTTAGCAAATTAAATTGATCAATACGAGTTGATTTTCTATTTCGATAAATAGCTAAAACAATGAAGCTAATCCTATAGCAGGGTTTCAGCAGCAGCGATATAATAAAATAGAAAAAATTTCTCCTTAAATTGTGAGCTATTCAAAAAATTTGAAAAAGCTACTAAATTAATATTACCAGCATTAAAAATTAATTCAAGACATCAATGTTTTACCATATTTCGACTTATGTAATTAATCCAAAACCCCAATACAAAATAAAAAAGCACTTAAAGTAAGTATATGTTCAAGCATAAAAACTTCCTTAAATTTTTCATTTTATGAAATTGTTTATTAAAATAGTAATCAAAAATTAAAAAAATCATTTTTTTCTAATTCAATTTTTTTTTCACGACGAGCTAAAGTAATAGCACCTATTAAAAGCAATAAAAGAATTATTGACATAAGTTCAAATGGAAGTAAAAATTCAGTTAATAATCCTGAACCAATATGCCTAACTGTATTTATTAAAATAATATCTTTTTACTAATAAATTAGGGCTTTGTCATTAAAAAATTTTAGACCATGATGTATTAGAAATAAAATTTTTAATAATAAAAAAAATACTTGTACAAAGAGTTAAAGTAATACCATCACCTATTGTCCAATAGACAAAAAAATTGAATATTGTTTTTTATTTATTAACATAACAGCAAAAATAATTAATACATTAACAGCTCCTACATAAATTAAAATTTGTGCGGCAGCCACAAAATCTGCATTTAATAAAAGATATAATAACGATATACAAACAAAAACAAAACCTAAAAAAAGAGCAGAATAAACTATATTAGTTCATAATATTACACCTAAAACTTCCTAATATAAGACCTGACTCTAAAAAAGAAAAATAGTTTCATAAAATGATTCTGGTAATTTCATAAAGAAAAGTTAATTAATTTACAATATTTGTAATATTTCGAGAATAAATATGCCCTTCTATTTTGCCTTTTAGGTAAAAGTTAGAAGAAGTTAAATTGAAAATATTTTTCAATTAGAATTGATTATTGATATAGGTAAACGTCCTAATGCAATTTGATCATAATTTAATTCATGACGATTATAAGTTGAAAGTTCGTATTCTTCAGTCATAGATAAACAATTTGTAGGACAATACTCAACACAATTGCCAAAATATACAAACTCCAAAATCAATACTATAATTTTTAATTGTTTTTTTTTTATAGTTTTTTTTAATTCCCAATCTACAACTGGTAGATTTATTGGGCATACACGTACACAGACTTCGCAAGCAATACACTTATCAAATTCAAAATGAATACGACCACGAAATCGCTCAGAAGGTATTAATTTTTCATAAGGATATTGAATAGTTGTAGGTAAACGATTCATATGATCTAAAGTAACTAAAAACCCTTGACCAATATATCTTGCAGCTTGTATTGCTTGTTGATTATAATTTTTTAAGCCATTTATAATAGAAAACATATAAAAACTTCCTTCATAAATTTATGGTTTTAGTTATGTATTTTTTTAGATTTATAATAAAAAAAGTTGAAAAGACGTTGTTAATAATAAATTACCTAAAGCAATAGGTAAAAGAAATTTCCAACCAAGATTTAATAATTGATCAATTCGTATTCTAGGTAAAGTCCATCTTGTCATTATTGAAATAAATAAAAATAAATAAGATTTTACTAATGTAATAACTATTCCTATTATTATGCTAATAACTTCACTAATTCCATTACTCATTAAATTCCATTCAAAATTTTTAAAAAGTGAAAAAAATGGAATTGAAAAGTGCCACCCCCCTAAATAAAGAATTGTTACAAATAATGAAGAAACTAGCAAATTTAAATAAGAAGCTAGATAAAAAAAAGCAAATTTCATGCCTGAATATTCAGTTTGATAACCCGCAACTAACTCTTCTTCAGCTTCTGGTAAATCAAAAGGGAGTCTTTCACATTCTGCTAAAGAAGCAATAAAAAAAACAATAAAACCAATAGGTTGACGCCATAAATTCCAACTTAAAAATCCATATTTAGATTGAGCTTCAACTATATCAACTGTACTTAAACTATTTGATAATTATAGTCGATATGAACATTACTATTTATATCTCTATTGCAAAACCGTACATGAAATTTTCATTTCATACGGCTCCTCAGTGGTTATTTAAATATAAAAAAATATATAGTTTTTTACCAACGAGATTCTGTTTGCTATAAAATAAAAGCTTTTTATGCGAATCTATCTTAATTTTACAATTTTGAACTAGCGCTAATCTTACATTAAAAATTGATATTGTTTATTTATAAATAAACAATATCAATTTTTTTTAATTGAAGAATTGTAAAAAAATTATTTCGTTCTTACAGTCATTTTTGTAATAATAGTTTTATACTTTTAATTGAGATTCAAAGGAAGTACTACTTAAAATCTCTACTAATATTAAGTCCTTATTCTCATTTTAATATATTTTAATATTTTTCACTAATTTTGTGTATTTTGGGTTTTCTTTTCTCTTGCTTATTCAATACATAATAAAAATTATATTATTGATTTTTTCTTTTTCGCTGTCAGGACTAGATTGCTACTCTTTACCTGGAAAATATACTTTTTATTGATTGTATATAGCTTTCACTCTTGTACAAAGAGGATGGGACTTGATTTACTGCAAATTAAAATGCTGTTTAATCTCTCTCACCCATATGACTATTTAGTTTTTTATTAAACAATTAAAAAATATTACTAAATTTTTTTTTAACGAATCACAATGAGCTATAGATAAACACTTAAAGCTAAAGGAATTTCATAATTCAATAGATTGAGCAGCAGCTCTTAAACCACCTAAAAAGAATACTTATTATTTGATCCATAAATTCAGCCAGCAAGAAGCCCAAGGGAACAAACACTGGGAAACAGCAAATCCAAAAAACCCCTATACTAAAATTAGCTAAAATAACATTATATTCAAAAAGGAATTACTAAATAACTTAAAAAGACTGGTATAAGAACCAAATAGGTCCAATATTAAATAACCAAACATCTCCTTGTTGTGCTGAAACAATATCTTCTTTAAAAAAAGTTTAATTCCATCCGCTAAAGCTTGGATTATTCCTAAAGGACCAGCATATTCTGGTCCAATCCGTTGCTGGATTGCAGCAGATATTTTCTTTCAAACCATTCAAATACTAACCCTAACATAAGAATTAAAATAGAAAAAATAATCCATAAAAAATGAAAAAATTCTTTAGAAAAACCTAATGTCAAAAAAAAGGAAAAAAATTTGTCTTCTAAATTTATATTTGAAATCATTTTAACAGTCAACCTCCCCCATACATATGTCTATACTACCTAAAATTGTCATAATATCTGCTAATTTCATTCCTTTTACTAATTGAGGAAGAATTTGTAAATTTATAAAACCAGGTGAACGATTTTAAGTCTCAGGAAAACACTATCATCTCCAATTAAAAATACCTAATTCTCCTTGGTGCTTTCTACAATGTTCTTTGCTTAGGTAATTTAAAAGTTGGTGAAGGTTTTTTACTAATAAATTGATACATTCAAACAAATTCCATTCTGAATTTTTCCTTGATTAAACCGTATGCTTCTAAATTTTCAAAAGGTCACCCTGGAATAGCTTTAAAAAGCTTGTTGAATTATTTTTAACAGATTCTTTCATTTCCCCAATTTACTAAATAACGAGCTAATGAATCCCCTTCTTTTTTGCCCATTGAATTTTCCAATCTAACTCATCATAACATTCATAACAGATCTACTTTTCGAAGGTCCCATTGAACTCCTGAAGCTCGTAATATAGACCTGATAATCCCAATTAATAGCTTTCTTTCTAGTAACAGTACCCTATCCCTTCTCGTTTTAAAAAAAAATAGATTATTTGTAATAAGTCTTTCATATTCATTTATTTTAGGTAAAAAATAATCACAAAAATCTAAACATTTGTCTATCCAACCATAAGGGTAAATCTACTGCAACCTCCAATTCGAAATAATTGGCATCATTCGCATTCCAGTAGCAGATTCAAATAAAATCATAAATCTTTCTCTAAAAATATAAAAAAAGGAGTTTGTCAGCCATAAAAGGTCAAGCCATAGCAAATGGGATGCAATACGACTTAATTCCAGCATAATGATTCGTATAACTCGCTCTTTTAGGGAACTTGAATATTTGTTAGTTTTTCTGGTGCATTTACAGTTGCTTCTGTAAACATTGTAGCTAAATAACCTATCGTGTTACGTAAGGAAGATATTGTACAATTGTTCTATTTTCAATATTTTTTCCATTCTCTATGTAAATAACCTAATACAGGTTCGCAATCCAAAACATCTTTCTCCATCTAAAGTAACAATAAGTCGAAGAACACCATGCATTGATGGATGATGAGGACCATACTTACTATCATTGGTTTGTTTTTAGTAAGTATCATCATATATAACTCTCCTTTTCATTTTTTTTTAATAAAAAACTAAAAAAATTTTTAATTTTTTTTAATCCGCGAATCCCTAATTGAATAATTAAATTTTCAACAACTCAACAAAAAATCGTTTTAAATAAATAAGCTAAAAGACGTTTACGTTTTCCTAAAATTTTCCATAAACCTCTTTGAGATGAATAATCTTTACATGTTTTTAAAATGATAAGTTAATTTTACAACTCGATTAGTTAATCTAAATATTTGAAATTCAACAGATCCTTTTTTCTTTTCAGAAATGGAAGATAAATCCATAAACAAATTTTTTTGACATAAAAAATTCTCCCAAAAAAATATTTAATAAATTTTTTTTATTTGTGATAGAAAAATAGTAAAAAAATAAAATGTAATTAATACAATAAAATTACTTTATCTTGAAATCAATTAGAAAATAGAGTTTATAAACCTATTTTCTAACAAGAAAAAAAATTCAATTTTTAAGTTAATAAAGAAGGATACATTCGAAACCTAAGCATAGAAAATACTACCGTTTATTGTATTAAACCAAAACCTATTCATACAAACTAAATCTTCAAATCGATAACTAACCCAAATAAAACGTTTAATTTTTTTTTATTTTTGTTTTAGAAAATTTTTTTGAACAAATTTTGATTAAGTTCTTTTTTATTTTTGAAGTTAAAGAATTTAAAATTGAAATTTTCTAATGACGTTTTAAAGTAAAATATCTTCAAGATTAAAACGAATTAAAAAAGAAATTATTTTTTTTCTTTTATTTTCAAAATTGTATTCTAAAAAAATCATCAAAATTACCCAAATTTGATAGTCGTTTAAATCTATATTTAATATTTAAAAAAGTACTTACCATTTTTATACATTAAAAATTTGATCATCTAATAAACCAAAGCAAACGATGTTCTGAATTAATAGTTAATTGATTTATAGTAGTATTTCGACGAAAAAAAAAGATGAAATAATTTTAAATCTTCTCGCATTTTACTGAAAGAGAAATAATATTTTCTTGATTTTGCATAAAAGTCATTAGAGAAGCCATATTTCCTAATTTTTTAAATTTTTTTTCTAAACTTTTTGATTTCCATCTCCATTGGCGAATAGATTGATTAAGTTCTCTTTTTTTAAATAATTTTGGATTTTGAATTATTTTTTTATTATTTTCTTTAATAATAGAATTTTTTAGAATTAAAATTCTTTTATTTTGATATTGATTTTTTTCTTCTATAAATTCTGGAATAAGCCATAATAATAGATTATATTCGAAAAAAATATTTTGTTTTTGAGAAAAAAAATCTAAATATTTTCCTTTTTATTATAAATAAAATAAGATTTCTGTATTTTATTTATAATAATATTATTATATATTTTTTTTCTGTTTAAATTCAAAAGTTTCTAATTACTAAATTTTTTTTAAAATCAAAACAACTATAAGTTAATAAATTTTGTTTAAATATTTTATTACGTTTTTTAGTCTGTTCTAAAATAAGTATTAATAAAAAATTATTTTTACTAATTTGTTGATTAGATTTAATTTTTTTTATTTTCTTGGTTTTTCAATGTTCAATAACTTTATTTCTCTCCTGTTGAGGGTGTTATTTTATACCATTCTTTGGATGAAAAATTATAATGATTAAAACCTTTTTAACCATTCTTTTCCAATTTTTTTTCTTTAAAATTTTGTAATTCTAGAGAAATTCAACGAAAATTTTTTTATCCATAAATTTGATTTTTAGATAAAAACTTTATTTTTTGAAAATTTTTTTTTATCATATGCAAATGGATGTCCATTATTTATTTTGGCTTTAATTTTTTTCTTTTTTTATTATTTACAAAACATTTTTTAATTATCTTAAGAAAAAAATTACTAATCTTATTAATCAATTTTGTTTTAAATTAACTTTAATTTTTAAAATTTTTGAATATTTTTACAATTTTGAATTTTTTTTAATTTTTTTTTAAAATTTTAATAGTTTTTGTTTTATCATTATTAATTTTTTTAAATTTAATGTTTTGTTTTTTAAATATTTTCTATAGATATATGTTTTTTTTTAGTAAATTTTCTAAATTATTTTATATATTGAAGTTTTATATTCAAAATTAATAGAAAAAATGTCATTGTCAGTGTTTTGTTTTAATAATGTATTTTGATTATTTAATTTAGTAATTACTACATTTTTTTTTTTTAAATCTAGATTATTTAAATTAGGATTAATATATTCCTTTTTTACTGTTAAAATTTTAAATTCTCAACAGCAGAAATTTTATATAATTTTTTTTCTTCGTTGAAATATTTTTAAATTTTGATATGGTTTAAAACATATTTTTTTTTAATTTTTTTATCGGTTTCCAAAAAAAAGAAGGTTGGTTTTTTTATATTACTAAACGGTAAATTAGTTTGAAATCCCAAACAGTTAAATAGCAATAATTTAATTTTTTTAACTAAATTATTAGGAATATTTTTTACTTTTTACTAAATTTTGTAGAAATTTTGTATCATAAATAAATCCAATTTTTTTTTTTAGGTAAAATTATTTCTATTTTGAATATTATGCCAAGGTTTTAAATAAAAAGGATAAATGGTTCTTATTTGGAAGACCATCTCTAAGCCATTGTTCTGGTAATTCTTTTTTCTGAAACTTCATTCCCATCCATATGTACATCTTATAGTGAATTTTTTTTATTCCATTCATACTAAATCTTGATTCCATTCCGGAATTTGAAATAAAAAAAACAAACGAATGACATTTTTAAAATAATATTATTAATATAGGTAAAATATATATTTTCTTAGATGTGAATAAGTAGTAACCAACTTCTTCCCCACTGAGCTAATGGAAAATCCCATCTGTTTACTATAGCAAAAACGATTCGCTTTTTGTTCTTTTATAAACTTTTGATTTGATTCTTTTTTTTTTTTTTCTAAAAATATTTTGAAATGTTGGTTTTATTTTCAAAAAACATTGTTAACGTTTAAATTCGGTTTCATCCATTATTCTGTAAAAAAATGGAGAATTAATTTTAACTTGGAAAATTTTCCATATTAAAGTTTTTACGTCGTCGAGCACGCATAGATCCTTTTACTAATTTTCGACGAAAATCAGATTGTTGTGAAAACGTCTATTATTTTTCTTCTTTTATCTTTTCCTTTTATTAAATATCCTACTTTTTAACTTTTCTTTGACGAATATCAGTAACTCCTGGATAGCTATAACGTCAAATTCTATCATTTTTTAATTTTGAAGTCCATCTGGTATTTCTTTATTTATTTTTGAAATTCTAGTTTTGATCAGGTTTAATTATCTTTGTTAATAAAAAAAAGAATATTTTTTGCCTGAGTAATCACCTAAAAAAAAATTCTTTTTCCAAGAAATTTTAATGATGTTCCATTTATCTTTTGCTAAATAATTCAAAAAATAAAATTTTTTATGAGGAGATAAATTTAAAATAAGTTCAATTTAGATTTGATTTTTTCTATTTATTTTTTTACGTGTATTTTCTCAATTGAAGAAAAGATTTTGTTTATTAATAATTGGGTTTGCATTCAAAAAAAATTGTTTGTTTCAAATTTGTATCAATTTGTTTTTTTGATTTGTTAATAAGTAAAATACTTTAATGTCTTTGAGTTAAAGGTTCCCAAGGTAAAAATGAAATTTTTATCTTTCAAATTTTTGACATTGATTAGAAATCCACTTTTTCAGTTTATTATCTTTTTAGAAAAAAGTAAGCAGTTTTTTGCGTTTTTGTTAATTTATAAGATTTTCTGTTAAAAAGCCATGGTGATTTTGATACTATCATTTTTTATCATATTGTTTAATTAACAGTGATCACAAATTTTGTAAAAATATTTCCTTCAAAAAGTTGACAAATATGTTTTTCTCAATTTCTGCTAAAAAATCCATTATCTAAAAAATTTAAATCGATTTTTTAAATTTTTTATATATTTTTAATTTTTTTTTTATTTTAAACCATTTTCATAAATTCATTAGATGAAAGATTGAAATTAATAGAGTGATTTTTGCAAATTTTTTCAAAATAATACAAAACTTGCAAATATGTAAAAAGATAGTCTTGGTTTTCCATCACTTAAAGAAATATTAAAAAAAATATTGAGATACTTTTTTTTGGAGTAGGACTTTGACTACTAAATCTACTATTTTCTATATATCGTAATGGTTCATTCCATTTTGTGATAATCAAAAAAAAAAGTCGGCCAAGATTTTGTTAATACAAAAGCAATCCTCTGCTTTTGATAAATTAAATTGCAAAATTATCATTTTTTTTGTAATAAAAGGTACTGAGCTCTACTTAAATGTAATAATGAAAACTTAATATAATAATACTAAAAGTTCGATAAATAATACGTTTAACTAAAAGATAAAGAATAGGTGAATCCGATTCAATACGAAATAGAAGTAATTTGCCTAAACTTACAAATAAAAATTGACCAAACACCAACCTAAAAACTACGAAAAAAAAAAAAATTATTACTATAACGAAAAGAAAAATATTTAGTAACTTTAATCTTGCTAATACAGGACTTGGTAATACAACAGGATTAAATAATTGAAATATAAAACTATCAAAAAATATTTTAGAAATTCGAGTATCTTTAATAGATGTTATAGGTTTTAAAGATTGATAATCTATTAAATCTTTAATTTTATACCAATAGAATAAAATATATGGTAAAAACCAACAAAAGTTAATAAGTGAGGTTTTATTAATATAACATATAAGGGTGAATAATAAATTGATAAAAATATTAAAAATTGTCCTGTAATCAATCCACTAACAGCTGCTATACCACTAAAATTTCCTTCTAATAGAAAAGCTCTTATAGATAACAGTTGAGAGGGACCAATAGGTAAAGTAGTCAGAAATCCATAATATATTCCAAACAAAAAAAATGTACTTGAAAAATTTATCCATGATAATATTGGAACCCATAGCACAGAAAGCAATAAGGGAATGCTTGTTATCATAATAAAAACCTTCCTCAATAAAGTAGGATTAAAATAGAATAAAATTATTAAAAAAATGGAATAGTTGGAAAAAAACGACTTGTTCAATAGTAGAAAAAATCTATTGTACTATTGAACAAGTTCTTTTTTTATCCTTTTTGTATTTTAATTAAATTAGTCCAACCTAAATTTTCTAAATTATTATTACGACGTAAAGGACGTGTAACAAGTTCAAGAACATCTTTGGCATTTATAAATCCATGAATTTGAGCAAAAGTAAATTCAACAGACCATTTTGTATTAATACCTCTTGCTTCTAGTGGATTTGCATGAGCCATTCCTGTAATAGCTAAACTGTTGTAATTCACGCATACGCTGTATTTGATTATAATTATCAGGTTTTTCAACAATTGAGGCATTGGTATACATTTTTTTACAAGTTTCTTGCAAAGTGTTAATTCTGCAGCTTGATATCTTTATCCATATATGGAATTCCAATTTCATAAACAATCATACCACATCGATTAAAATCTTGCTAAAGAAATTTCTAAAGATTTCCCATAAAAAACAGATTTTCCACGTACCAAATTAAGATAATTTTTAAACTTTCCCCACACTTGTTGTTCTCTTTCTTTCAAACCTTGTGTTTCAATATTAAAAACTGAACAAATTTTTTCAATCCATGCACGAGTTCCATCAGGACCAATTGGAAAAGGAGCTCAATTAATTTACATTTTTCGACGCCTCATTAAAGTAGTTGCTGTTCGACTTAAAAGGATTTACACCACAAACGTAAACTTTATCTCCCAATATCGGAAGATCTGTATATCTTTGAACTGGGTAACAACCTGAAACATGAATAGATTGACGTTTTAATTCTAAACTAAGCTGAGAAGCTTCTCAATTTGAAGGTAAAGAACCAAAAAGAACTAAAGAAAATTTATTTTTTAAAGTAAAAGATTTATTAGTTTTCTTTGTTTTAAGAGGAAGAAAAAGAAAATAATTCTGTATAGATTTATCATTCTTGTTTTTTTTTCAATTTCAGTTTTTTGTTCAGACAACGATGTGCCATAAAGACAGCTAAAACAGTATCTTCTCCTTGAGTAAAAGCATAATCTAGACCATTAACTCTTGCAACAACAATTGGAATTTCGATTTTGCTTTCCAATTTGGTGCTATTCCTTCTAAATCCATTTTAATTATTTCTGTTGCCAAGTACCAATCCAAATAATACACTAGGTTTCTATCTTTTTTATTTGAACACATAATCGTTTTAATTCTTCATAATCATTTAATTGAGCTGAAATATCACCTTCTTCTAATTCTGCCATAGCATAACGAGGTTCAGCAAAATCATAACTCAAAGAGCATTTTGTAAAAATAACCACATGCTTTTGTACCAACTACTAAAAAAAACTATCTTCAATTTTGATATAACCACATGCTACGCAACTAATAGGACAAAATGTATGATAATTACCTGTTTCGCATTCAAAAGTGAGAGTTTCAGATATTTTTATTGACATATTTATATATTTCCTTAACTAAAAAACAAAAATTTTTTTCTAAATTATCATAAAATCAATTAAATTTGGTTTATTTTTTTCATTTACAGTGTTTACAGGATTTAAATAAAAATCTGAAAGTAAACTAAATAATTCTCGATCTGGAACTTCTTTTGGAATAATTCCTTCTGGTTTCGATAAAATTTGATCTGCTATATTTAAATAAAAATCACAAACATATTTAAGACTGGGTTGTAATTCTACCATTTCAAATAAAGTTTTACCTTTAACTCTAGAAACTCGAATATCTTCAATAAGAGGTAATACTTCTAGAACTGGCATTGGACAAGCTTCAACATATTTATCAATTAAATCTCGTTTTGATGTACGATTTCCAACTAAGCCTGCTAATCTAAGAGGATGTGTACGAGCTTTTTCTCTTACTGAAGCTGCTATTCTATTAGCAGCAAATAACATCAAATCCATTATCATAATAATAATACAATAATCTATAATTCTTAATGGAGCAGCAGCATACTACATCCCCTAGAACATCAAATAAAATAATATCATATTCATAAAAAGCATTTAATTCTTTTAATAATTTAACAGTTTCTCCGACAACATAGCCCCCGCATCCAGCTCCAGCAGGAGGTCCTCCAGCTTCTACACAATCAACACCGCCATAACCTTTATATATTACATCTTCAGGCCAAACATCTTCGTAATGATAATCTTTTGATTGTAAAGTATCTATAATTGTAGGAATTAAAAATCCTGTAAGTGTGAATGTACTGTCATGTTTTGGATCACAACCGATTTGTAAAACTTTTTTCCCACGTCTTGCTAATGCAATAGAAATATTACAACTAGTTGTAGATTTTCCTATGCCACCTTTCCCATAAACTGCTATTTTCATAATTTTTTGTATGTTTTTGTTTTTTTTATATAGCTATATTATTTAAATAATATTTATTTATGATAAATATTTTTTGTTATTATGAGCTTTTTGGAATTAATTATTTAAGTAAATTTTAAATTCTTTCAAGAATAAGGATACAATCGTGAATATGGGTTTTCTGACTTCGCTGTTTTCAACAACACTACTTGATTAACAAAAAAACGGAGTAGATCAGATAAGAATGTTACGCCGCTCTAACATTTAGTCTATAAGCCAAAAGACTCTAAACATGAAGTAAACAAAGAGGTCAAAGGACAAACAGGAAAGGGATTTTGAAAAGATTTTGTGATTGAAAATAATTTCAAGTGTTTCTCGCTTTTGTTTGTTTTATTAAAAAGAAAGGAATCGGAAAAATAGGTAAAGTCGGTTAAAACCGTTTCACCATGATCTGCTCAGGAAAAGAATACTTTTTTGTGTGAAGAGTTATTTTAGCCTTCGGGAGAATGGGTTGACTTAGCAAATCGTTGATTTTGTAGCATCATTGAACTTTAGCAATCAATAAGCATCTCGGGGAGGACACTGGGAAGATCATAGTGATGGTTGACCACCTCCCCTTGTCTAAAAATTTTTCATGTAGAGTTTAGGGGATTGCTATCGTTATCTTTTACCCTATAATAAAAGAAGGTAGAGTGTACTGAAAGTTATTTCCATTCTTAATCCAAGCAATTTTTTGGTTCTTGAACAGTTTATGGGCTAATTTTTAGGTTGAAAAGTTTTTGAATGTTTTAGAATTAAAACTCATTGTTCTTAGTAGCTCGATGGTAGAGCGGTCGGCTGTTAACCGATTGGTCGTAGGTTCAAATCCTACCTGAGGAGATGCTTGTTTTGACTTTTAGAACTAGGTGTTCTTTTCATTGTTTATACTAATGTCAAATTGAAAACAAAAAAAAAAAATGTTTTGATGATTATCCGTAATCTAAAAAAAAATGGAAACAATGATCTATGTGAGTACTGAAAACTAAGAAAAAAGCAAATGGGATTATTTTTTTCTGATGAAAGTATTAGACTTATTTGAGTGAAGGCTTCTATTTGTTTGAGACTTGTGACTAACTAGTAACAATGTAAGTTTTTTGCTTAAAAAGCATTGATAATAAATCGCTCGGATGTACCACTATAAATTAAATGAATGTTCTAATTAGTTCTTTTCAACTAACTAATAGATAACTTACTCAAATAATTTACCAGCAATTTATCAAGAATGCAGTCATAAAATTTAGTAAAATATTATTACCACAATTTCATTGCCTTATCTAAACAAACCTACTTAATTATGCGAAGTTTATTATTACTAAAACTTTGCTCAATCCTGACAGTGGTAAATCAAAGTTGCAAGGAGAAAAAACAAAGTTGTTTGATTAATATTAAAGTGTACTATACATAAAGAGTAGGTAATGTATTATTTTTAGTAATTTTGAGTAAAAGACCTGCTTAAAAAAAATACCATAAGTCCCGCCGTTGGGTCTTCCAATAATCGTTGGAACCTCCTAACCATATAAAAAACCTCTGAAGGTTGTTGTGGGTAAGGAGGTTGAACTCCCCCGACACCGTGGTTCGCAGCCACGATGCTCTAACTCTCTGAGCTACAAAACCCCGCCTCCACTAATCTGTTCTAGAAGCCTTTCCAAAAGCAATCTTTTTCTTAGCCATTCAAGACTAAGAAGATGCGCGGAAATTTAAGAATTGTTATTCAAAAAAATATATGCATTTTTGAAGTGTGGAGTAGGGAAATAAAGGAGGTCAAAATTGGTATGTATGGTATTTTGAAACTAATAATAGGAGACATTAATTTTTTCATCCACAATCGAGCTATTTTTCCATAGGGCTTCCCCTAAAGTATTGTCACCGCAATAGGTTTCACCACCAAGTTCAGGATGGATTGGTGTGGTTCCTCTACGCCCAAGACACCAGAATATCAACCCATGAACAAAAAAGTAAAAAAAAAACCAAGTAATTAATGAGTCTTTCATTCTGGAAAGGGCACTAGAAGTGTCCCTTCAGGAAAAACCTTTGAAACCCCTGCCCAAAAAATAAGAGCAGCAGGGTAAAGTTGTTAGGTTTATGTTGTCAAACAATTGAACTAATGAAAGTTGGTGGCTATGCCTGATTACTTTTATCAGGTCATGGCGGAACAAGGTTCAAATCTCTCGGTCTGTTAGGATGCCTCAGCTACATACATTACCGTGCCTTTCCTTGGCACCTATCGTAAAATAAACGGCTAGTCTTGCCGTGACTTATCTTGGATTCTCAAAGACTTTGTCGTTTCATTTCTTGCAAACGACAGAAAATCTATCAGTGTCTTGGTATGTTTATTACCCAAAGACTGCTTCAAGAGAAGAAGAATAGGAGAGCACTCATCTTGAGGTGGGCTTCCTACTTAGATGCTTTCAGCAGTTATCCGCCCGCACGTGGCTACCCAGCGTTTACTCGTGGGCACGATAACTGGTACACCAGAGGTGCGTCCTTCCCGGTCCTCGTACTAGGAAAAGGTCCTCTCAATTTCCTAACGCCCACACGGATATGGACCGAACTGTCTCACGACGTTCTGAACCCAGCTCACGTACCGCTTTAATGGGCGAACAGCCCAACCCTTGGGAACGTACTACCGCCCCAGGATGCGAAGAGCCGACATCAGTGCCAAACCTTCCGTCGATGTGAACTCTTGGGGAAGATCAGCCTGTTATCCCTAGAGTAACTTTATCCGTTGAGCGACGGCCCTTCCATAGTACCGTCGGATCACTAAGACCGACTTTCGTCCCTGCTCGACAGGTATGTCTTGCAGTCAAGCTTCCTTCTCTGCCTTTGCACTCGAGGCTGGTTTGATTTCCGTCCAGCCTGAGAAACCTTTGCACACCTCCGTTACCTTTTTGGGAGGCCTACGCCCCATAGAAACTGTCTACCTGAGAATGTCCCTTGGCCCGTAAATTTTGACACAAGGTTAAATTCTAAGCTCTTCTAGAGTGGTATTTCACTGATGGCTCCAACCCCCCCCCAGGGGGCCTTCTTTTTGCCTTCCACCTAAGCTGCGCAAGAAACCCAAAGCCAATCCCAGGGAACAAACAGTAAAGCTTCATAGGTCTTTCTGTCAGGTGCAGGTAGTCCGCATCTTCACAGACATGTCTATTTCACCGAGTCTCTCTCCGAGACAGTGCCCAGATCGTTACACGCCTTTCGTGCGGCCGGAACTTACCCGACAGGAATTTTCGCTACCTTAGGACCGTTATAGTTACGGCAGCCGTTTACCAGGGCTTCAGTCGCTGGCTTCCTGTCATCAGGTCACCAACTTCCCCTTAACCTTCCGGCACTGGGCAGGCGTCGCCCCCATACATGGTCTTACGACTTGCGGAGACCTGTGTTTTTATTAAACTGGATGCTGACCTGGTCACTGCGACCAGCACAGAAGGAGGCACCTTCTCCCGGAGGATTACGGGGCCCTATTTGCCAGTTCCAGCAGAAGTTATCGCGCCCCTAAATTATTCTCTACCTACCTACCTGTGTCGGACTCAGGTACCCACTTGTTAAGATGGTCGAGCTTTTCTTGGGAGTGTGGCATTAATTACTTCAGCACCAATGGTGCTTGGTACTCGGACATTGGCTGGAAGCATTTCCTACCTCTTTTTTACCCTTGAAAATTTCAAAGGGAATTCACCTTACATCCTTGACCGATAATAATCTTTCAGAACCTAGCCTCCTCCGTCCCTCAGGACCAACAAAGGGGTAGTACAGGAATGTTGCCTGTTGTCCATCGACTACGCCTTTCGGCCTGATCTTAGGCCCTGACTCACCTCCGTGGACGGACTGCTTGCGGAAGGGACTTCTTGGGACTTTCAGGACGTGGATTCTCACCAATGTTTGCGTTACTCAAGCCGACATTCTCGCTTCCGCTTCGTCCACTCACGCTGATGCTTCTCCCTAAGGCGAACGCTCCTACCGATGTATTTTGACATCCCACAGCTTCGGCAGACCGCTTGGTCCATTCATCTTCGGCGCAAGGCGCTTGATCCAGTCATTAATACGCACTCTTTCAAAATTGTGGCTGCTTCTAGAATAACCTCTGGCTGTCTTTGCACTCCTACCTCCTTTACCACTGAGCAGTCATTTAGGATAGCGGTGATCTGGGCTGTTCCCTCTCGACAATGAAAGCTTATCCCCACTGTCTCACTGGCTGACCCTTACTTCCTATTGAATAGAGTCCTACCTAATATTCAGAGTTTGCCTCGATTTGGTACCCGCTGCTTCTGGCCGCACCGAAACAGTGCTTTACCCTAGATAGTCCGGTCAAGCTGCGCCTCAACATTTCGGGAGAACAGCTAGCTCTGGGTTCAGTGGCATTTCACTAACCACAACTCAATGATTGCGCCAGCATCAGTCGGTTCGGACTTATCCATAGTTCTTTAAACGCCATCCTGGTCATGGATGATGTCGCAGGTTCGGGTCCATAAGCAGTGACAATTGCCTAAGAAGACTCGCTTTTCGCTACGGCTCCGGTGGGCTCCTTAGCCAGGCTTCATTCTTCCCAACAGGCACGCGGTCAGAGATTCAATTCTCCTCCCTGCTTGGGACTACGGTTCTTCACTCCCCGATGGGGTTGCTTTTTCTGCTCACGGTACTACTTCGCTATCGGTCACCCAGGGTATTTAGCCTTACAAAGGTGATTCCTTGCTGGTTCTTTGTGCCCCATGCTACTCGGGTTAGAGCCTAAGCTAGTGCTGCTTGGTGCTGGACTTTCTACCATCTAGAGGTGCAGGACTCAACATTCGCCTAGCAACACAACACTTGGCTGGTTAGGCTGTTCCCATTTCGCTCGCCGCTACTGGAGATCTTTGCTTTCTTTTCACTTCTGAGCTACTAAGATGTTTCAGTTCATCAGGTTGTCTCTTGTCTGCCTATGAATTCAGCAGCAGTTTCAAAGGTTAACCTATTCAGGAATCTCTGGATCTATACTTGACTCCAGCTCCCGAAGCATTTCGTCGCTTACTACACTTCTTCCTCGTCTCTGGGTGCCTAGGCATACCGTAAGCCTTTTTTCGTTTGAACCTCGCCATTAATTAAAGGCTGTAACCATTATAAAGTGCTAAAAAAAGATCTTATCAACGTCCATAAATAATCAAAAATTAGGTCAACAGTTTATAAAGATTAAAATTTTTTTAATGCCTTCAAAGGCAACTATATTGTCTTTATTCCGTCATCAACTGGAGATAAGCGGATGAACCGCTGACATCCGCCACAGGAGTAAGCCATCGTCTCTTAGACTTTATTGATTTATTTTACCATAGAGGCCTTTGATGAACAATAACTCCCCCAAGCACAACACAACTTTCATCGGCCTTCTGCAAAGAGCTACTGCTCAAAAGGCGTCGAATTGAAGAATGATAGGAACTTTGTAATTTGAAAATATCTAACTACACAAGAATTTAAAATTCTTTTTTTCCACTGACTAAATTAGTCTTAATATTGAGTTGTTGCCCTTCTCCCGACCCTTCTTACCAATGCGAGACAAAGGTTAATCCCTTATTATGAATTAATTTATGGTCGGTCTGTGACTAACTGATGCACCTTCGACATCCCTGGCAGAACGTCTCATGGACTACGGGGTGGAAACGATGGGTCAGTCCACTGGCTTTTCGTTCCTTTGCCACATTTGGCAGAAGGGTTAAAGAGATAGTGCATCAAGCTGTTCGCAAGGGGCCAACTTGATTCTCTTCCCCAGGAGTTCTAGATGAGGTAACGCCCTAGGAGCCGCCGACTCCAACCCCATCGTCCTTGCCCGATCCTGGATCTAACCAACTGCCATCTACCAGCATGCGCTTTTAACAACTCATCTTTGTCTTATTCTGATGGCGTTTTCAGTCCTCTTTCTCATTCTAAAAGAAAAGTTTTCAGCCACACCGGTTTAGGTAGAGATACTATCATTTTACCGCCTAGACAAATTCGCTTGGCATCAACGCCGACAACATTGAGTGAGGCAGCGGCTCTACCAGACTATATCGCCTACCCAGGCCAAAGGAAGCAAGGAAGCATGCAAAAAATAAATCATTATGCTTTTTTATTTAACACTGACAACTGGACTCTCACTGGACTTGAACCAGGACTTTCGCCAAATCGTCTTTCTACAATTTCAATAAAAAAATCCTATAAATTCTTTTTTTAGGAACGATTCGTCCTTCGAACGCAACATAACGACTTTCCGTTGTACTGCGCTCTCAAGATGTATTTATTTTCTTGCGTGCTCTAGAACTTTGGAAAGAATTTTGATGAAAAAAGAAAAACATTGATCCAGCTCTGTTAGATCCTTTTTCGAACCTGCATCCATCATTAGAGAATAGAGAAAAAACATTCATTGTGACCCTCGGCCTGTAATGACTAAAAAGTCGTAGCGTTAATTTATACCAAGTATTTTTATGACTGAATCTAATATTTTAGGACCTAAGATCTTTTTTTAAACAATTTGACATCCTTCTCTAATCCTAAACTAACCTAAAAAAAATATTGATTGCTGCTTTCTCCGGACACTCCAAGAAAAGCAGAAAAAAAAGGCTCGAATAATATGATCCTCCGTCACCCTAGAATAAAAATCTCTATAGGTGATCTCGTGGTTCTTGGTCTGTGAAGATGCGTTATTAGGTGTAATTTTTTTCACATCTAGGTTGAACTTCAACCTGTGCCGAAAAGATAGTCATCCATACACTGATAAGGCATGTATTGATTTTTTCGAGAAGAGAGAGGGCTCAATGGTCCCTCCTCTTTGGACCATGAATCCCACAGTGAGTGGCAATTGAATCTCGACCCAGTCACCTGAATCGCCCCATCTATCCTCTTTCAAATTGAAAAGAAAAAGGAATGCATACATGCTAAGGTGCCTTAAATGATTAACATCTTTCAGGTCAGACGCTGATAGACACATTGAACTATTTATGGCGAAGCAGCTAAGCCAAACACAACGACGCAATTATGAGGGGCGCGCTCTACCACTGAGCTAATATTGCGTCATTGGGTCTCCTAGGAGACCTGCAATGCAAAACTGAAAAACCGTCATTTGCATATTTACCTGATGACGTTATCGCCATGCTAAGGATAAATTTGTGGGTTTTATCAACATTTCCGACCTAGGATAATAAACATAGACTTAATTTTATTTAAGTATCAAAGAAAAAAACGTGAATGACTTTTTTTCAAATGAAATAACTCACTTTTTTGCGAAAAACGTTAAATGAAAAAGTTTCAACAAGCATTAGCTCTCCCTAAAAAGGAGGTGATCCAGCCGCACCTTCCAGTACGGCTACCCCTTGTTCACGACTTCACTCAGTCACTAGCCCTGCCTTCGGCACCCCCTCCTTACGGTTAGAGTAACGACTTGAGCATGGCCAGCTCCCATGATGGCCTCGGCGGCGATTAACTATGATTTGACTTCATGCAGGCGAGTTGCAGCACCCAATCCGAACTGAGGCCGGGTTTTTGAGGTTAGCTTTCTCTCTCATAGGAGTCAAACCCTTTGTCAACCAACAGCCTTTGTGTGTCGCCCAGGGCGTAAGGGGCATCTTGGAAAACGTCATCTCCACCTTTGCCAAACATCACCGGCAGTCTGTTTTAGGTTTAAACTTAATGTGCTGGCTAAACAGAGGTTGCGCTCGTTGCAGGACAACCCAACACCTTTTGAGCTGACGACAGCCAATACCACGTCCACGTTCCAGAGCCTCTTTTCTTTCAAAAAGGTTACGGCATGTCAGAGGCCCTGGTAAGGTTCTTTACGTTGCGTCTGAATTCAAACCACATGCTCCACCGCTTGTGCGGGCCCCGTCAATTCTTTGAGTTTCATTCTTGCAGCGACGTACTCCCAGACGGGATACTTAACGCGTGTACAACTGGATCGTTGCTGGCGCTTAGCCATCGTTTGCAGCCTGGGACTACTTTGGGTATCTGATCCCATTTGCTCCCCTAGCTTTCGTCTCTCAGTGTCAGTGGCTAAACAGGTGCTTTCGCCATTGGTGTTCTTTCGATCTCTACGCATTTCCACCGCTCCACCGGAAATTCCCTCTTACCGTACTCCAGCAGTAGTTTGCCGCCTGTTCCAGGGGTTGAGCCGCAAGTTTGACAACGGACTTGCTTCTTCTGGCAATCATTCGGTTTTTGCATCCTCTGTCTTACCGCGGCTGCTGGCTGAGGATTAGCCGATGGCATTCCTCTAATTTCGTCATTGCATCTTCTCTGAGAAAAGGAGTTTACGACCCGTGAGCCTTCTTTTCTCCACGGCGGCGGCTCGTCGAGCTTTGCCCATTACGCGGAGAATTCCCCACTGCCTCCGACCAAGTGGACGTGTCTCGGTCCCAGTGGTAAATATCTCAGACCAAACTGCTGATCTCTTCGCTGGTAAGCTATTACGCTACACCAACTAGCTAATCAGACTTTCCCAAGCCCTCCTTAGGCAGTTTTGCTCCTCAGCCTATGATTATTAGCAACTGATTTCTGACTGTTGTCCCCTCCAAGAGTTCTTACGCGTTACTCACCCGTCACCACAGGAAACACCACTGGATCCTTCCCGTACGACTTTGTTAAACGCCGCCAGCGTTGTCTTTGACCGGGATAAACTCATGAGATTTCGCTTAATTATATTACTTTTGCCTCAAACTTTGTTTTCGTAAACCGGCAGATTTCAAATCGTCTTCCCGTCGGAATAGGTAACATGTTTATTTTTCATTCATTTGCTATTGGCTTGGGAAAACCATTTCTAGTATACCTACCTACCCTATTATGTCAATCTACACCAAGCCTCTTTCAATAACAAAAACAACAAATCAAATGCTTTGTTTTTGGGATAATCAGTTTCGAACTGATGACTTTGCCACGTCGCATTGATGCTCTACCGCTGAGTTATATACTATTATCAGAAAAAAAGAGAACTTGCAAATCTGACTTTCTAAAATATATTATTTATAGATATTTTTTCTATTTTCATTCAAATTTTTAAGCTTCGTCTCAAAAATTTGTGGAAGCATGCAACCATTAATTATTTCTTATAATTATGTACCACCTTACCAATCCGACAAAATACTATTTATTATTTTAATATACTTTTGTTTGCCAAAAAATATAAAGAAAATTTATATTTTATAATAAAAAAAATTAGTTGACCTCTGAAATACTCCTTGATAAATTGTCTTCTAAATAAATGCCCAACCACAATCTACGATCATTTAAAGATTCAGACACTTTGCAAACGGTTTGTCTTTGCACGCCAACCAAAAAGTTATATACGTTTTCCTTTTAACATTGATAATTTTTACATATTTGTTTGCTATATATTTTAGTTTTTTTTTGCCATGAGTAAATAAAAACACTATATTCAAAATAGAAAAAAAGACATAAACTCACAGAACGAAAGCAAAAAATTTTTGAAAATAAAATTCCCTTGAAATGTATAATCACAGATAAGCTCACTAACCGTCCAAAATTTTATATTTAAAAAAAAATACATATAGAAAAAAAAGAAAAATAATTAATTGAATTTAAAAGAAATAAATGTTTCATAAGCTACTGATAAATCAGTTATTGTCAAATATATAAAAGCATCCATGGCTGAATAGTTCACTTTAACTCGCAATTACAGCTGGTCTGGGATCATTTAAATTAACTCTTTATTTTATATATAAATATGCTTTTTAACAAAGTAAGAAAAGTTCTATAGAATAATAAAAAAATTTACTAAATTAACTAGAAATGAATATCAGGAGATTGATTTGGAAATTTATAGAACATGGATCAGGTTAAGTACCAGTACTTACAGGAAAAACAATTTCGTTTATTAGAAAAAATCAGTATAGTTTTGATGTCAATATTGATTCAAATAAAACACAAATGAACAGACTTTTTTCTTTGTATATTAGAGATTATAAGTGCTTAAATAGTCATCGTCTTTAAAAAAAAAAAAAAAAAATAAATTTGCGACAACAGGATATACTGTTCATTTATGACAGTGTTATAGAAATTGCAATCTGGTTATTCTGTTCCATTATTCTCAAATAATAAAGAATTTTGTTACGTTTTACCTATAAGTATATGTACGTTTATATCAAACTGACCGATCTTAAATTTGATGGAATAGTTGAAGTAATAAGAAAAGGGTAACGTAATAAACAAAAAGGTCGAAACAACAGAGGACACAAAAGACTTTATCGAAAAATAGATTTTCAACGAAACTGAAAATATATTTGGAAAATTGAAACTTTTAAATCGTAATACATATATTTGTCTATTGATGAGATGGTGAAAAACGTATATTTTATATTAATTCTTTACAGTGAAGAAAGCACCTATTTTGGTGGAAATACTTTATATATTTACGTGTGGAAGCAACCGACTAAGAAATAACTTTGATATCACTGTTGGAAGGCCTTCAAAGAGCTAAAAATAATGGCAGGTGAAGGACATGTAAGGTTGTATAAATAAAAAAAACTATTAAAAAAAAAATATTAATATGATTCAAGATGAAATAAAAGTTTCTACTCAAACATTACAGTGGAAGTGTATTGAATCTAAAATAGAAAGTAAACGTCTTCTTTATAGTCGTTTCGCTATTTCACCTTTAGAAAAGGTCAAGCCAATACAGTTGGAATAGCTATGCGTAGAGCGTTACTTAATGAAATTGAAGGAGCTTCTATTACATACGCTAAAATAAAAAAAGTAAAACATGAATATTCAACAATAATAGGTTTACAAGAATCTATTCATGATATATTAATTAACTTAAAAGAAATTGTTTTAAAAAGTGAATCTTTTGAACCTCAAAAGCATATATTTCAGTTTAGGACCTAAAAATAACTGCTCAAGATATTAAAGGGCCTTCTTGTATTAAGATTATTGATAATAGCCAATATATAGCAAAACTTTAAACAAAGATATTTTATTGGAAATTGAATTAAACATTGAAAAAGATCGTGGATATCGTATTGAAAACTTACAAAAATATCAAGAAGGGTTATTCCCAGTAGATGCTGTTTTTATGCCAATACGAAATGCAAACTATAGTGTTCATTCTTTTGAAAGTGAGAAAAAAATAAAAGAAATACTTTTCTTGAAATCTGGACTGATGGAAGTTTGACTCAAAAAGAAGCTCTTATGAAGCTTCTCGAAATTTAATTGATTTATTTATTCCTTTAATTAATTCAGAAAAAAAGAAAAAAAAATTTTGGAATAGAAAAACAAATGAATCAAATATGTCTTATTTTTCCTTTTCAATCTGTATCACTCGATATTGAAAAGATGACAAAAGATGTTGCTTTTAAACATATATTTATTGATCAGCTAGAATTACCTGCTAGAGCATATAATTGTCTTAAAAAAGTAAATGTGCATACAATAGCAGATTTACTAACCTATAGTGAAGATGATTTAATAAAAATTAAAAATTTTGGAAGAAAATCAGTAGAACAAGTTTTGGAAGCATTAAAAAACGTTTTTCAATCCAATTACCTAAAAATAAAAAATTATCTTTAGGTAATTGGATTGAAATTGTTTTATAAAAAGAATAAGGTTTAAAAATTTTTACTTTTTAGTAAAAATTTCAAACCTTATTTCTAGTTTTATAAAAAAATATATATTTTAAAACAAACCTAAAGTCAAAGATTTATCAATAGGTAAAGCAGCTCCAATTCCTAACCAAAGAGCTACGACAGTACCTATTAAAAATACTGTAGTAGCTACTGGACGACGAAAAGGATTCTGAAATTTATTAACATTTTCTAAAAAAGGAACTGTTAATAATCCTGCAGGTACAGCAGCCATTAAAAGTACACCTAAAAGTTTATTAGGTACCGTACGAAGTATTTGAAAAACTGGAAAAAAATACCATTCTGGTAAAATTTCTAAAGGAGTTGCAAAAGGATTTGCAGGTTCACCAATCATTGAAGGTTCTAAAACAGCTAAACCAACAGTACACGCAATAGTACCTAAAATAACTACTGGAAAAATATATAAAAGATCGTTTGGCCAAGCAGGCTCACCATAATAATTATGTCCCATACCTTTTGCTAATTTAGCTCGTAATATAGGATCACTTAAATCAGGTTTTTTTGTTATTAAGGTAGATTAAAAAAGTCCCCCCCAAAGAATCGGACATGATAATTTAATATCATCCGGCTCCAACATTAATTAAATTTTTTAAAATAAAAAATTTTTAATGTTCATAATTCAAGTTAAAATTTAAATTCTTTTTTGAATTGTCTTTATTTTTTTTAAAAAAATTTAACTTATTAATAATTTTGTTTTTTTTTCATTAGATCTTTTTTTTACCCCGATAGTAAAAAAAAAAAAACAACAGAAATGAATGTATTTTAATACTATCTTTCTTTATATATTTTGAAATATTCCAAATAATTTATTGGATTTAACGAAGTCTTTACTATTCAAAAATGATCATAAAAAAAAAAAATTTTAGAATGAAAAAAAATTATTACCCAAGTTTTTATTAAAAAAATAATTGGGATAAAAATACATAATCTTATTAAATTTTATGTAACAGATATAAAATAATTTCTGTATAGCCAAAATTATTATTAAATAAAGTCACACACTCCCATAATCCCTTTTTCTTTATAAAATATCTATTAAAGAAATTTTTTTAGTGTTTATCTAAAAAGAACTTTCAAATAGAAAAAAAATCCATAAAATATGGCAATGAAATTAGTATTTAAACTTTTTTATTTTGTAATAAATTTACGTAATTTATAACGGACCTGAAATACCTTGTTTACGAATCATTAAAAAGTGCATTAACATAAATATTGCAGTTAAAAGAGGCAATACAAAAGTATGTAAACTATAAAATCGAGTTAATGTCGATTGACCAACACTTACACTTCCGCGTAATAACTCAACTAAAGGAGATCCAATTATTGGAATTGCTTCTGGTACACCAGTTACAATTTTAACTGCCCAATAACCAATTTGATCCCAAGGTAAAGAATAACCTGTAACACCAAAAGATACAGTTAAAACTGCTAAAATAACACCAGTAACCCAAGTTAATTCTCGAGGTTTTTTAAAACCTCCTGTAAGATAAACACGAAAAATATGCAAAATCATCATTAAAACCATCATACTTGCGGACCAACGATGAACTGAACGAATAAGCCATCCAAAATTTACTTCAGTCATAATATATTGAACAGACGAAAAAGCTTCAGTTACAGTAGGTCGATAATAAAAAGTCATAGCAAAACCAGTAGCTACTTGAACTAAAAAACAAGTTAAAGTAATTCCTCCTAAACAATAAAAAATGTTAACATGAGGAGGAACATATTTACTTGTTATATCATCTGCAATCGCTTGAATCTCAAGACGCTCTTCAAACCAATCGTATACTTTATTGAGATAGGTTACTGACGTTCCCCCTCTAAAAACCGTAAATGATTATTTATAATCTTACAGCTTAAACAAAAAAATTTGTATTTTTGTTTTTATCTCAAGTTTTATATATATCTTTTTTTTAATTTTGAGTAATCTTTTTATTTCTTTATTTTCTTGTTTAAATCTTAATAATTTTTTTTAAACCGTAGATTTCTATTAAACTCCGATGACTAAAAAAAAGATACAATGAGTAAAAATCTTTTTTTTTCATTTTTTTTTATTCTATAAAAATTTTCATAAAATTTATTAATGCATATAGTTTTTTGTATATTGATAACGAAGTTTAACTAATAAATTTATTTAAATTAACCATAGTTTCTATTTTTTTTATTTTTTGTGCTTTAAATGCTAAACAATTTGTAAACATTTAACAAAATAAAAATTTACTTTAATATATAAGTAACAAATTATTTTGTATTATAAATATAGATTTATTTACACAAGACGCACACCCATATTCAAAAATCCTTTAATTTAATAATTACACAATTAAACTACCTTAAATTATAAAAAATGAATTGCTGCATAAAAAAGCGGCAATTCATTTTTTTTATTTATTACCAACTAACTGAAACTCCATCTAACAAAACAGAAGAATTATAAAGTTCTAAAATAACAACTAAAAAAAAACTGCAAAAAAGAGCCATCATAATACCCATAAGAGGAGTAGTTCCCAACCAGGAGCCACTTTTCCATACTCTGAATTTAATGGTTTTAATATATCACCTATACCACTTTTTTTTCCTTTTGTTTTAGGAGTGTCATCAATTATTTGTGTAGCCATAAAACTTATCAGATTAGTTGAGATTTATTAACTTTTTGTACTATTATATTAAAAAATATACATTAAAAAATATACCATTATTTTGGAACTACCTAACAATGGAAACTGCAACTTTTGTCGCTATCTTCATATCTTGTTTACTTATAAGTTTTACTGGTTATGCTCTTTATACTGCATTTGGACAACCCTCTAATGAACTTAGAGATCCATTTGAAGAACATGAAGATTAATTTTGGACTAATGACTTTTTAAACTAAAAGTCATTAGTCCAAAATATTAATTGAATATTCAATTACTAATTGAATATTAACGTTTTATTTTTTCCTTTACTTGGTACTTTAGGTGGTTCTAAAAAAAAAAAAATAGCAAAAAAAATGATTCCTAAAGTACCTACCAACAAAAATGTATAAACCAATGCTTCCATATATTTGTATATTAGGTAAAAATTTGCAGATAACTTTCGTACTAGTAAAATAAAATTTTTAGTAAAAAAAAACTATACTAAAAATTTTATCTATTTAAAAAATATAAAATATAATTTATATTACTTGTCTTTTTGTTGTTGGATCTCCTAATTTCTGAAACGCTCCGAATTCCACTTGCGCATCTAAATCAGGATCAATTCCTGCAAAAACATCTCTAAATAATGTTCTAGCACCATGCCAAATATGACCAAAGAAAAAAAGAAGAGCAAATGTAGCATGACCAAAAGTAAACCAACCTCTTGGACTACTTCGAAAAACACCATCCGATTTTAAAGTAGCACGATCAAACTCAAAAATTTCACCTAATTGAGCACGTCTAGCATATTTTTTAACTGTTGCAGGATCACTAAAACTAACTCCATCAAGCTCACCACCATAAAATTCAACAGTTACACCTACTTGCTCAACACTGTATTTAGATTCTGCTCTTCTAAATGGAACATCAGCTCTAACAATTCCTTGTTCATCTACCAATACAACTGGAAAAGTTTCAAAAAAGTAGGCATACGACGAACGAAAAGCTCATGAGGAGGACGAACACTAAGATGAAACAAACCAGCTAATATTCCTAAAATACCTGCAGCAATATGATGAGAAGCTATTCCTCCAGGGACAAAAGGGTCAAAACCTTCAGCACCCCAAGCCGGCGCTACAGGTTGTACTTTTCCTGTTAATCCATAAGGATCAGAAATCCATATCCCAGGACCAAATAAGCCTGTTACATGAAACGCTCCAAATGCAAAACAAAGTACTCCAGAAAGAAACAAATGAATTCCAAAAATTTTAGGTAAATCTAAAGAAGGCTTACCTGTACGTTCATCACGAAATAATTCTAAATCCCAATACACCCAATGCCAAATAGCTGCCAAAAAAAGTAATCCTGATAAAACAATATGTACTGCAGCTACTCCTTCATAACTCCAGATACCTGCGTTAGTAACAGTTTCTCCTGTAATACTCCAACCCCCCCAGGATTTCGTTATTCCTAAACGAGTCATAAAAGGTATAACAAACATGCCTTGTCTCCACATTGGATCAAGAACTGGATCAGAAGGATCAAAAACAGCTAATTCATATAAAGCCATAGAACCTGCCCAACCAGAAACTAAAGCAGTATGCATTAAATGAACAGCGATTAAGCGACCTGGATCATTTAACACAACTGTATGAACACGATACCAAGGTAAACCCATAAAAATACCCCTTTCTCAAAGAGAATTAGACACTATGTAACTTTTTTGCATTTAAAATTTATTAATTAAATAGTTTAACCCTTTTTTACTCATCCCAAAGGCAACATAAGAAAACTAATATATTTTTTACCAATAAACGTAAGCACAAACAGTTTAGCATTTCTATGTTTAGGATAACAATGGAGAGATTGGTCCCATTTTTTATTTTACTTCAATTTTTATTTATTCTATCTAGACACTAGACAAATAAATAAAAAAAAAATTTTATATTTATAAAATTGTATTCTATTTTATAGAAAAACTATATATAATAAATAAATAAATAGAATTTCATTTTTACGTTTTTTTATTATAGAAGAGTATTTTGTTTGTAGAAAAAAAAAAAAAAAATGCCTATTGGTGTTCCGAAAGTTCCTTTTCGTCTCCCTGGAGAAGAAGATGCTGTTTGGATTGACGTATAATGCGCCTTATTCAATACTTTAGTTATATGGAAAGAATCCGTCATTTTGCAGACTAAACTGTTTTTTATTCACTTAAATTTGAAAAATATCTCAAAAAATTAAAGCGTGAATTTATATTAAACAAAAAATTAATTATAAAATTCTATGGTTAGTTAAGATAAATAAAGTATTAAAACTTCTTTAAATTCTTTGATAATGATTAAATAAAAAATATTTAAGATTGTATAAATTATATTTTTATTTGTTTATATGTACAAATAATAGTCAGAGAAATTTTTTATGAAGTAGAACATAAACCTAACGATTTTTTATTCAAAACTATTTTATAAATAAGAAATATTTATTGTTTAAGAAAAAAATATATATATCAATAAATAAAAAATAATGTTCAATTAGCAAAGTAGCCAAATTGAACTACAATTTGTAAAAAAAAGCTAATTTTTACAATAACTTAAGCTGTATGCGCTTAAAAAGTGCTTGTACAGTTTTATAAGAAAAAAATAATAAAATTATCTTAATCAATCGACTTTATCGTGAAAGATTTTTTTAGGTCAACAAGTAGATGATGAAATAGCCAATCAACTTATTGGTATTATGATGTACCTTAATGGAGAAGATGAAAGTAAAGATATGTACTTATATATAAATTCTCCTGGTGGTGCTGTTTTAGCTGGAATTTCTGTTTATGATGCGATGCAATTTGTTGTACCTGATGTACATACCATTTGTATGGGATTGGCAGCTTCAATGGGTTCTTTTATTTTAACAGGAGGAGAAATCACTAAACGTATAGCACTACCTCACGCTTTGTGCCAATGATTTTTTATGTCTGCACCAAAAAGGTAAAAATAACATGACATATATATTTTTATAAAAAAAAAAAAAAAAAAGTATAAATTATATTTTTTTAAGTTTATTCTAGCGTTATAAACTAATAATTAAAAATAAATTTTAATAATTAAAAACTTTGGAATTGCTCAATTAATATATTTTTTATTTAGCAACTGAACTATCATAATAAAAAAAGATAGTTTTAAATTATATAATATTTATAAATTTTTAAATATAAAAAAAAATATATATATATATAATTAAAATAGAGCTGTATGCAACTAAAAATGCATGTACAGTTCGTTTCCATTTATTTTTTAATAAAAAATAAAAAATTGAATATTTATTAACAGGGTAATGATCCATCAGCCTGCAAGTTCTTATTATGATGGACAAGCTGGAGAATGTATTATGGAAGCCGAAGAAGTTTTGAAACTTCGCGATTGTATTACTAAAGTTTATGTACAAAGAACTGGTAAACCTTTATGGGTAATTTCTGAAGATATGGAAAGAGATGTTTTTATGTCAGCAAAAGAAGCAAAACTTTATGGTATTGTAGACTTAGTTGCTATAGAAAACAATTCTACTATTAAAAATTAGTTTTTAAACAAAAAAATTTTATTTGTTATGGTTAGGTTTATCCAAACTAAAAAATTTTGCATATAAGTTACAATGCCTACTATTCAACAATTAATTAGAAATAAAAGACAACCTATCGAAAATAGAACAAAATCACCAGCCCTTAAAGGATGCCCTCAACGTAGAGGAGTATGTACTAGAGTGTATGTGCGACTTGTTTAAATCAAAAACGTTAAAATTTTAAAGATCAAAATTGCATAAAATTTTTTTTATTTTTAATAACGTAAAGATATAGTATCTATTGTTGTTTAGATACAATTTATAGTTTCCTTTGGTGCAAATCCAATCATCTTAAGTTTAGGATAGAAAACCATTTCTCAAAGGGTAGCGACTGATTCTCAATCCCTTAAGCGAGAAATTTTATTAAATAATTTTTTCATAATATAATATTACTTATACAACCGTAAAAACGAAATTGAACGGTCAGCTACCAAGCCAACCTTCAAATAAAATGCCGTTAATTAATAAAAAAAACAATTTTTGAAACTTTTTTTAGTATTTCATTAATAAAAAAAGCTTCAAATCAGAAATTATACAAATAACTAATGTTATAAAAATAATTATAAATTATAAGCTTCGGTATATAGAAAGGACCTATTCGTTGAAGGAGAAACTATAGAAACAAAGGAATGCATAATTTTTCTTAGTTAAAGGTCCTATCCCTTAATTACTAAGAAGGTATCATACCTAAAAAAATTATTATTAAGGAAGGTTATAGTAGCAAACGCTTTTGGTATTTTTTTTTTATACATAAGAAAACGAAGAAATTTTTTATAGGAATCTAAGAAAATAAAATAAAACTTTTTTATTATAAAAATTGTAGATTATAGTAAGCAAACTGCAATAAAAAAATATTTATTGAAAATCGATGTTTTGATATAAAAAAATACACACACACAAATTTTTGAATAATTAAAACGAGTATATACAGCAATGACTAGAGTTAAACGTGGTTATGTAGCACGAAAACGGCGTAAAAATATTCTTACGCTTACATCTGGATTTCAAGGAACTCATTCGAATTTTTAGAACTGCTAATCAACAAGGAATGAGAGCATTAGCATCATCTCATCGCGATAGAGGTAAACGAAAAGAAATCTTAGACGTTTATGGATTACTCGAGTTAATGCAGCCGCAAGAGATAATGGAATTTCCTATAATAAATTAATTGAATATTTATATAAAAAAAAAATTCTTTTAAATAGAAAAATATTGGCTCAAATAGCTATATTAGATAAATTTTGTTTTTCGACAATAATTAAAAATATTATTACAGAATAAAAAAACCTCTCCGGATAATTAAAAAATAAATTCCGGGAGGTTTAATAAAAAACTGTATATTAATAAATAATGATAAATTAATTTTCGTTATTAAAAAAAGGTAACAAAGCTAAAATACGCGCTCGTTTAATTGCGATAGTTAATAAACGTTGTTGTTTTGAAGTCAATCTATTCATTCGTCTAGATAATATTTTTCCTTGTTCACTAATAAATCGACGAAGTAAACTTATATTTTTATAATCAATTATTTCTCCTGATCTAATGGGTGGCATACGCCTACGAGAAGATCTTTTAGATTTGTTCATAACTAAATTTTATAAACCCTTAAATTTTTATTTTTTATTTCTTTGTGAATAGTATGTTTATTACAATAACAACAAAATTTTTTAATTCCAATCGAATTGGTGTATTTCGACGATTTTTTTGGGTAGTATATCTAGAAATACCCTTTTTTTTTTTTTTTCATCATTTTGAGCACAATTAGTACATTCTAAATTAATTGTTACTCTTATATCTTTACTTTTAGCCATAATTCTATTTGAAATTTTAGGTTTATACCACCTATTAAAAAAATATTATTAAAATATTAAATTTATTAACACTTAATATGAAAAGTAATTTACTTTGACATTTTTTTTACTTTAAATGTTAAAAAATGGAAGAACTAAAGCATCTGGAAAAAAGCGATTAATTTCAATTAATAATCCAGCTAAAAACCCAAACCACAATGTAGCTAAAACAGGTGCAGTAGAAAGATATGTTTTTACATCTTGCATTTTAAATTACTCCTTTTTTTTTTTTATAACATTTGTATTTTTTATATATTATATACAGTATATACTACACATAATTATGTTAACTAGATTAATAAACAAAAATTTTTTAGTTTTAAATCAAATTTTTAGTATATTTCTTCTTTTTCTTTTTTCAATAAAAAAAAAAAAAAAGTAAATATAGATAGAGTAAGTAAAATCATTAGGCAAAAAAAAAAAAAAAGTACAATAAATGTAGATGAAAAAGGTCCAGGGATGTAGCGCAGTTTGGTAGCGCGTTTGTTTTGGGTACAAAATGTCGCAGGTTCGAATCCTGTCATCCCTACCTTCTAAGGTAGTATAGATAATATATATATTATATATATATATATATATGTATTATTTATATATTAAATTATTAATAAATAAGCGCTCTTAGTTCAGCTCGGTAGAACGTAGGTCTCCAAAACCTAATGTCGTAGGTTCAAATCCTACAGAGCGTGAATTTTTTTAATAAAATAAAAACCTCCCTACAAAGGGAGGTCTTAAAAAAAAAATTGACTTTTCAATTAAAGATCTAATTGATCACCACGCCGATATTGTAAATAAGCAGTTACAAATAATCCAAGTAAAGTTATAGGAATTAAACCTAAAACAATTCCAGACAACAAAGCTTCAAACCATTTTTTTTTATTAACTGAAATAATAACTAATTTAGTTAGTATTGTAGTTTACTATGAATCTCAAAAAAAGTTTGAGAAATACAATGAAATTTAAATAACCTTTTTAAATTATTTTTAAATAAGTTGTATCTTATTTAACCCAATAAATAAAACTAAAGCTAATGTTAAAGCACCAATTAAAAAAAGAAAATAACTAATTATAGTAAGCATAAAAAACCTTAATAACAATAAAAAAATTTAGTATAAATACCAAATTATTATATAAAATTTTCAAAAAAAAATGGTTTTTTATATATAAAGATATATATATATAATTTTTTTTATTAATGAAAATTATACTTAATATAATATTAATATATATATTATATATATATATTATTTTTACAAAAATGAATTAAAATAGATTGAAAAAAAAAAAAAAAAACTTAAATAAATTAAATAATATAAAAAATAATTTATTTTTGTTAGTGTAGATAATTATTTCGGGATAGAACAATCTGTAAATATTACATATTGTGCATTTGAACTTCGTTAATTTATTTTTATATATTTATATATATAATTGTAATACATCTATTTCATATAATTATTAATTAAATTAATAATTTATTGTTTTAACTTATTTAAATTTTTTTGAATTTATCTTGCTGCGTAAAAAGAACATTAGCTATACTAACTTAGTATGCTTCAAAAAATACCTTTGGTATAAAAACAACAACCTAACAGGGTTTAAAAGTAATTTTGAGGAAGTTTTTAATCCTCTTATTTTTGGGATGATTTCCCCTTGTTTAAAAAAAAAATATACGGAGCTAACCATGTCTGGAAATACGGGAGAGCGTCCTTTTGCGGATATAATTACCAGTATTCGATATTGGGTAATCCATAGCATCACTATACCTTCTTTATTTATTGCAGGTTGGTTATTTGTCAGCACAGGATTGGCCTATGATGTGTTCGGAAGTCCTCGTCCAAATGAATATTTCACAGAAAACCGACAAGAAGTACCACTAATAACTGGCCGTTTTAATTCCTTAGAACAAATTGATGAATTTACAAAATCCTTTTAGGGGGGGCATTAATGACTATAGATAGAACTTATCCAATTTTTACAGTAAGATGGTTAGCCGTTCACGGATTAGCTGTACCGACAGTTTTCTTTTTTAGGTGCAATATCAGCAATGCAGTTTATTCAAAGATAAACTTAAAAAAAAAAATTTAGAACTATGACACAACCAAACCCAAACAAACAAAGTGTAGAATTAAATCGTACTAGCCTCTATTGGGGTTTGTTACTAATATTTGTACTTGCTGTTTTATTTTCTAATTACTTTTTTAATTAAAATTTTATTAAAAAATAATTGTTTACCTTATCTGGAAGAAAAAAACTTTTTTCATTATTTGTAACTGTTTATGTTTTGAGTTATAACTATTTAATAAAATTTTTGAAAAGGAGTAAATTCAATGGCCAATACTACCGGAAGGGTTCCTTTGTGGCTAATCGGTACTGTAGCTGGTATCCTTGTGATCGGTTTAGTAGGTATCTTTTTTTATGGTTCATATTCTGGATTAGGATCATCCTTATAATACAAAACAAAAAATAATATTTTTTTTGAATATAAAAAATATTGAATCTTTACTGTTTATTTAAACTCCGAAAAAGTTTATATATTTTTTTTTTAACAAATGGAAAATGGAACATTAACCAAAATGAATGTTCCATTTTTTTCCATTTTTTATTAAATAGTATTAATATTAGCTTAATTTACTATTTTTTAAATTAAAAATTCATCTCTGCTAATTGTACTTTTTCAAACTGTTTCTTTTTAAGTACTAAAAATATTTGTGCTAAAATAACTGATCCAAAAAATAATAAAAGACCTTGAATACGTAATGGATCTTGAAGTACTACTTCAGCATCACCTTGGCCAAACCCACCTACGTTTGGATTATTAGTTAAAGGTTGATCTACTTTTACAAACTCACCTTCTGAAATAATAAGTTCTGGTCCTGCAGGTACAATATCAACAACTTTATGACCATCTGATATATCATCAATTGTTATTTCATATCCACCTTTTTCTTTACGAAAAATTTTACTTACTTTTCCTGTGAGTGAAGAATTATAAACTGTATTATTACTTTTACTCCCATCAGGATAAATTTGTCCTCTTCCTCTATTACCACCAACATAAATTGGATATTTTAAAAAATGAGCTTCTTTGTTAGTAGCTGGATCTGGAGAGAGAATTGGAAAAACCATTTCACTATATTTTTTTCCTGGAACTGGACCTATTACTAAAATATTTTTTTTATCATTACTATAGGGTTGAAAAAAAAGATTACCAATTTTTTCTTTCATTTCAGGAGGAATTCGATCAGAAGGAGCTAATTCAAAACCTTCTGGTAAAATAAGAACTGCTCCAACATTTAAAGAACCTTTTTTACCATTAGCAAGTACTTGTTTTATTTGCATATCATAAGGAATTTTGACAACTGCCTCAAACACTGTGTTTGGTAAAACAGATTGTGGAACTTCAATATCAACCGGTTTTTAGCTAAATGACAATTAGCACATACAATACGTCCAGTAGCTTCTCGTGGATTTTCATAACCTTGTTGTGCATAAATAGGAAAGGCTTCTGAAATAGATGACCAAGCTATTGTATTTATAATAATCATTATGGAAATTGATTGAGTGGCCCATTTTATAATCAAGTTATTAAAGTTTCTATTTTGCATGGTTCGATTATTTATTTCAAATAATTTTTACGAATAGTTTTATTATTTAAACTACTCAATTTTACAAGATCTGCCATTATGGTAACAATAATAATAAATAAAAAAAAATTTTCTACTTTTGATATAAATTAATCTGAAATAATTTTATTTCATGGAAAAAAAGGACATAAAAAATTGAATTTTTTATTCATTCATAGTATGATAAGTTGCTACAATGGAAGGCGATATACGATGTCTAAAATTACTGGAAATGTTGAAACAAAACACGAAATTACATGTTTATTATGAACAAATCCAAAATGTTCTAAACAAGAACTTATTACAATTTCCCAACCATGAGGAGAATGAAATCCAATACATAAATCAGTTAATAAAAGAATAAAAAAAGCTTTCATCGTATCGCTTAAGCTATAAAACAATTCTTGAGCCCAAGAATTTAAAATAACAAGACGTTCTTTTCCTAAAATAAATAAAAAACTTAAAGTAATAAACCAAATAAGATCTGTCAGCAAATTTAAAACAATTTTAATACTATCATTATTATAAATTTGAACTAATTCAATAGTTTGTTGGTAAATTTCTTTAGTCAAATCTTGAGATTGTATTTTGTTTGATGAATATGTCATTACTTTATCTAACCAAAAAAGTTCTTCAATTTCTTGAAGTTTTTTTAAAGCTTTTTCTTCTTGAAATGAAGTCAACTCCTAAAGGAATAAAAAATAAACATCCAATATATTGTAAAGAAGCCAACGCTTGATATTTTGCTAACCGAAATTCTTTTAATACAAGCGAACTTGATTGATTTGTCAATTCTGCTTTAAATCTAGAAAAAGTTCGTGTTATAGAACGTGGTACAAGGCCTATTGATTCGTAAGCTATAGCTGTTAACCTAGAACTTTTCATTTCCAAAAAAGAAAAGTTATTTTCTTCTTTTTGATCTCTAAATAAAAAAGAAGAAAATAAATAGTAACGTCTCCAATTTTCTAAATCATTTAGAGTAGCTTTAATCCAAGCTAACTTTCTATTTATTTTTCTTTTCTTTTTTTTTTCATTATTATTTGTTAAATTTAAATCAAATTTTGAATTTTTTTTTTGAAAAAACTGAATGAACCACAAACTCAATTTATATTCTAAAAGACTCCAATATATTTTAAAAACAGAATTGTTTAATTCTGTATTTATATAAAAAAGAATAGACTGCCAAGAACGTTTTGATGAAAAAAGCATATTTTTATATCAAAAATAATCTTTCTTTCTTTTTTTTGTATACGTTTACTCGCTTTATATGCTTTTTCTAAAGAACAATATGGAAGAGCAAAAATCTGATGAAAAATTTGCCAATAAATGAAATTATTTTTCATAAAAACAATTTAGAATTTGCTAAAAAAACAGCATATTTTTTATTTTAATAAAAAAAAGACTTAATAAAAAGTTTAAATACCTTCAATAGAAACTTTTAAAAAACGAGCTAACTCAGCAGCTTTATCTTCCATTTCTCTTAATGTAAAATATTCTTCAATTCTACTTAAAGGTATATCTTGTTGACCTTTAATTTTTATATAAAGAACTCGACGAGCCAAAAAACCTTCTTGAACTTCCATCCGTATTGCTTGAATATCTTTAATCAAAAATTGAATAAAAATACGACGATTTTTTCCAGGGAATCCCCAACGAAAAATAGAAAATATTCCTTTTTGTTTATCAAATTTATTATAACCACTACCTACATTCCAACAAATAGTGCACCATAAGTAAAAACTAATAAATAAACCTGCAATACCATAAAAACACATTACAATTCCTTGAGGAATAAATAAAATTTGTTCAGCGGATAAAAAAGGTATTAAATCTTTTTGCATATAACTAGAAAATCCAACAAAAAAAAACCCTAATGCACCAAACAAAATAACGAAAGCCCAACAAAAATTACTAATTCTTCGAGATCCTATTATAAAATCTACTCTAATATGGTCCACTTGGAAATTCATAACAAAAGAAAGTCTCCTAAAAATAGTTGAATAATGTTGATAAAAAAATATTGATTATTTTTCAATATAAAAATAATCAATATTATAATAATAACAATAAATTAAAAAAATTTTTACTTTTCACAAAGTATTATAGAATATATATCAAAAAAAAATGGATATATAACATATATATATTTTGTAAAGTAAAAAAAAAATTTTTAGTCTCCAATTTATTTATAAAATTTCATCTTGTTCAATATATATAAATAATGAAGCCATAGTAATAGCAGCAGGAAAAATTAATCCAACTAAAGGAACAAAAATAGAAGGTAAATAAGAAGCTGTCATAAAAAAATACCTTAAAATAAAATAAAAAAAAATAAATATAATATATACTATATTTTATTTAAAACTAAACTAAATAAAAATTATATCTTATTTTAATAAATAATAATAATAAAATATTATAATTTATTAAAAATTTGAATTAAAAAAAAAACTACTAAAATACTAAAAGTCTAACAAAATTATTAAAAAAGGAATTTTGAAATTTTTTACAAGGAGCAGCGTTATATAATTTTAAATCAAGTAAACCATGATCAAATAATGATTCTGCAACTTGAAAACCATCTGGTATTTTTTGTCGTAAAGTTTGTTCAATAACTCTTTTTCCTGCAAATGCAATATAAGCTTTTTGGCTCAGCAATAATAATATCCCCTAACATACCAAAACTTGCAGTAACTCCTCCTGTTGTAGGATAGGTAAGAATAGCTATAATTTTTATAAGAATCTTCATCAGAAAATTTAAGAACATCTCGAGCAGTCATATCTTCATCCATTGGATACCAAGTACCACGATCAATTAAAAGTTCAATTCTTTCTGTACTACTCATTTGTAAATGATATCCACATTCTTCACAAATTCGTTTATTTTGTCTCAAAAATCTAACATATATAATATATTTTCGCAATTGTCACATCTAGTCCATAATCCCTTAGTAGTGTCAATTTTAATATATCGATCTTTTTCTCTTTCACTAAAAATATATCCTTTAGTAGCTTTTTCAATAAAAGCGCCAATTAATCCACCAAATCTTCGTTTATCTTCAAACCAATTCATTAAAGACATAAAAAATCCTCTTTTTTTTTTGAAAAAAAAAATAAATTTATTAAAAATTTAAGATAAAATAATTATAAAAAAAAAATATTCCATATCTTTATATATAAAAATATATATGAAAAAATTTTAATTTAAGTAATTTAATAATAGAACAATTTTTTTTTTATACAAAAATATTCAAAATAAGAAAAAGGGTTAGAAGGGATTCGAACCCTTGACTTCATGATTCGGAACCATGAGCTCTAATCCACTGAGCTACAAACCCATTTTGTAATTTTCTTTTTTTTATCTGAGATTTCAGATAAAAAAAAGAAAATTACAAAATTACAAAATTTTTAAGATAAAATATCTACTTTATTTTACAAAGTATCAATAATATCAAATTCAAATTTAATTTCTTTCCAAATTTCACAAGCAGCAGCCAATTCAGGACTCCACTTGGATGCTTCACGAATAATTTCATTACCTTGACGAGCAAGATCACGACCTTCATTACGTGCTTGTACGCAAGCTTCTAACGAAACTCGGTTAGCAACTGCACCAGGTGCGTTACCCCAAGGATGACCTAAAGTTCCACCACCAAATTGTAAAACAGAGTCATCTCCAAAAATTTCAGTTAAAGCAGGCATATGCCAAACATGGATCCCACCAGATGCTACAGGGAAAACACCAGGTAAAGAAACCCAATCTTGTGTGAAATAAATACCACGACTTCTATCTTTTTTTCAATATAGTCATCACGAAGTAAATCTACAAAACCTAAAGTTACTTCACGGTCTCCTTCAAGTTTACCTACAACAGTACCAGCATGAATATGGTCTCCACCAGACATACGTAAAGCTTTAGCTAATACACGGAAATGCATACCATGATTTTTTGTCTATCAATAACTGCATGCATTGCACGGTGAATATGAAGAAGTAAACCATTATCACGACAATAAAAAGCCAAACTAGTATTTGCAGTGAAACCACCAGTTAAGTAATCATGCATAACAATTGGTACACCTAACTCTCTAGCACATGCTGCTCTTTTTAGCATTTCTTCACATGTACCTGCAGTAGCATTTAAATAATGTCCTTTGATTTCTCCAGTTTCTGCTTGAGATTTATAAATAGCTTCTGCTACAAATAAGAAACGATCTCTCCAACGCATAAATGGTTGAGAATTTACGTTTTCATCATCTTTAGTAAAATCAAGTCCACCACGAAGACATTCGTATACAGTTCTACCATAGTTTTTAGCAGATAAACCTAATTTTGGTTTAATAGTACATCCTAATAAAGGACGACCATATTTGTTTAATTTATCTCTCTCAACTTGAATACCATGAGGAGGACCTTGGAAAGTTTTTGTGTAAGCTGGAGGAATTCGTAAATCTTCAAGACGTAGCGCTCTTAAAGCTTTAAATCCAAATACATTACCTACAATTGAAGTCAACATATTTGTAACAGAGCCTTCTTCAAATAAATCTAAAGGATAAGCTACATAAGCAATATATTGATTTTCTTCTCCAGGAACAGGGTCAATATCATAGCATCGACCTTTATAACGATCAAGGTTAGTAAGACCATCAGTCCAAACTGTAGTCCATGTACCAGTTGAAGATTCAGCAGCAACTGCTGCTCCTGCTTCTTCTGCTGGTACACCAGGCTGAGGAGTCATTCTAAACGCTGCCAAAATATCCGTATCCTTGGTCTCATAATCCGGAGTGTAATAAGTTAATCGATAATCTTTAACACCAGCTTTGAATCCAACACCTGCTTTAGTCTCCGTTTGTGGTGACATAAGTCCCTCCCCCAAACAAATCAAATAATATTCTTGCAAGGATGAGGTCTGCTCGATAAAAATTTTTTTTCTAATTTTTTTTTTTATAAAAATTTTTTTAAGTAAAAATTTTTTCCAATAATAAAACATTATTATTGTATATTGTTTTTTATATGTAATGCAACCTAGTTGTTTGATTATTCAATCAATTTTTTGTTGTTTTTTTTTTTTTTTATTGATATACATTGACCTTAACAATTTTTCAGTATATAGATTTAAATATATATATATATATATATATATATATATGAGTATTATATATCTATATCTATATCTATATCTATATATATATATATAGATATATATCAAATTTATATATTTCGTCATTAATTTAGTATTAAATTGTAATCTATCTAGTTAACTTCAAAAAATATTAAGAAAAAGTGTAAATACATATTTTTTATAAGGTAGTTTTTTTATTATTAATTGATTTATTTGATACACAATATTTTTTTTATTATAATTTCATTATTAACTAACTTTTTATTTTATGAAAACAAATTTTTTAGCTTTTGGAATGTCTACACTTGTTGCTAAAAATATAGGAAGTATTACTCAAGTTATTGGTCCAGTATTAGATGTTGCTTTTTCTCCAGGTAAAATGCCTAATATTTACAACTCTTTAATTGTTAAAGATCAAAATTCAGCCGGTGAAGAAATTAATGTTACTTGTGAAGTTCAACAATTGTTAGGAAATAACAAAGTAAGAGCTGTTGCTATGAGTGCGACAGATGGAATGATGCGGGGTATGAAAGTTATTGATACTGGTGCTCCTTTAACAGTTCCTGTAGGAGAAGCGACTCTTGGACGAATTTTTAATGTTTTAGGAGAACCTGTAGATAATTTAGGACCTGTAGAAGTTACTACAACATTTCCTATTCATCGATCTGCTCCTGCTTTTACTCAATTAGATACCAAATTATCTATTTTTGAAACAGGAATTAAAGTAGTAGATCTTTTAGCTCCTTATCGTCGTGGAGGAAAAATTGGATTATTTGGAGGAGCTGGTGTAGGAAAAACAGTTCTTATTATGGAATTAATTAATAACATTGCTAAAGCACATGGAGGTGTTTCAGTATTTGGAGGAGTAGGAGAACGAACTCGTGAGGGAAATGATCTTTACATGGAAATGAAAGAATCTAAAGTAATAAATGAACAAAATATTTCAGAATCAAAAGTTGCTTTAGTTTATGGTCAAATGAATGAACCACCAGGCGCTCGTATGAGAGTTGGGTTAACAGCTTTAACTATGGCTGAGTATTTTCGTGATGTTAATAAACAAGATGTACTTTTATTTATTGATAATATTTTTCGTTTTGTTCAAGCAGGTTCAGAAGTTTCTGCTTTATTAGGTAGAATGCCGTCTGCAGTAGGATATCAACCAACTTTAAGTACAGAAATGGGAACTTTACAAGAAAGAATAACTTCTACAAAAGAAGGATCAATTACTTCTATTCAAGCTGTTTATGTACCTGCGGATGATTTAACAGATCCGGCTCCTGCAACAACTTTTGCTCATTTAGATGCCACTACTGTATTATCTAGAGGTTTAGCAGCTAAAGGAATTTATCCTGCTGTAGATCCTTTAGATTCAACTTCTACAATGTTACAACCTTGGATTGTAGGTGAAGAACATTATGAAACTGCGCAAGGAGTAAAACAAACTTTACAAAGATACAAAGAATTACAAGATATTATTGCTATTCTTGGTTTAGATGAATTATCTGAAGAAGATCGTTTAACTGTAGCAAGAGCACGCAAAATAGAAAGATTTTTATCACAACCTTTTTTTGTGGCAGAAGTTTTCACAGGTTCGCCAGGAAAATATGTCAGTCTTAGAGAAACTATAAAAGGGTTTCAAATGATTCTTTCTGGGGAATTAGATAGTCTTCCTGAACAAGCATTTTATTTAGTAGGAAATATTGATGAAGCTACTGCAAAAGCAGCTACTTTACAAGTGGAGAGTTAAAAAATTATGCTAAATCTTCGTGTAATGGCTCCCAATCGAATTGTTTGGAATTCAGACATTCAAGAAATCATTTTATCAACAAATAGTGGGCAAATTGGAATACTTCCTAACCACGCCTCTGTTTTAACTGCGTTAGATATAGGAATTGTAAAAATACGTCTTGATGATCAATGGTCTACTATGGCATTAATGGGTGGTTTTGCTATGATAGACAATAATAATCTAACTATTTTAGTTAATGATGCTGAAAAAGCTATTGAAATAGATTTTCAAGAAGCTCAAGAAACTTTTCAAAAAGCTAAAACAAATTTAGAAGAAGCTGAAGGCAACAAAAAAAAAAGAAATCGAAGCTCTATTAGTTTTTAAAAGAGCTAAAAGCAAGATTAGAAGCAATAAATGCAATGGCATCAAAGTTATAAATTAAATAATTAATTAATAATTAAAATTTATATTAGATGCCACTTTTTCTGGCATCTAATATAAATTAGAAAAAAAAAACTTACCTACTATTGGATTTGAACCAATGACTCTCGCCGTATGAAAGCGATACTCTAACCACTGAGTTAAGTAGGTTATTACTTTAATAATAATAATAATTTATTATAACTATTTAATAACTTTTAATGCAAGATAAATAAAAAAAATTGAAGATAAAACTTGACAATAAGTAAGAAAAAAGTGTATATAATTGTATAGTAAATAATACTAATGTAAGTGGTTAGTATTAAAGGGCTATAGCTCAGCGGTAGAGCGCCTCGTTTACACGTGCGCCAATGCTTATCAAAAATTTTTCGATTTTTCGATTCATAAATAAATTTTTTCTAACTTTTGTGAAATATATAATGTCTTACTCTTTGATTTAATTTATGAGAAAAGTAGCCTGACACAAATAATTTCTATTATTTATTTGAAATTACATTTTTAGTTGATATGGTTAATTTTTTCTTTTAATGTTATTACATGATGAGAATTACGGGGAACTCAAGATATTCTTTTTTTGCTTTATGAAATTTTAAGGTGTATAAAATTTCATATTATTTTAGCAAGAGAAACTCTTTATTGAGTAAATCCATGTAAATAAACAAACCTACGTCAACATTTAAGAATTTTTGAAAAACTTTGGGATTGTATTAAAATATTTTTTAATTTTAAGCAAACGGAACCATCTTATTATTAACAAAAAAAAGGATGGAAAATAACTAAATTAATCCTTAGTTAATAAACGAGCTCAATGCATAAAAACATGCATGTTGGGTTCTTAAAACAGTTTTAAATTGAAGATAACTGTTTTACCGAGAATGTCTACGGTTCGAATCCGTATAGCCCTAAATTTGTTTTTTTTTAATAGAATAAAAAAAGGTATACTTCATCATAAAAGATTAGTTAATAAAATTTAACTAAAAAATCTAAAGTTCAAATAAGTACAATTTTACTAATAATTGACCAATTTAAATTTTTTTTTTTATAAACTTGAAATTATATATATATTTTAAGGAGGTTTTTAATGTTTCTACTTAAAAAATATTATTATTTTTTTGTATTTTTGTTAATAATTAGTATTTTTTCTATACTAATTTTTTCTCTGTCAAAATGGATAGCACCTACAAATAAAGGACCTGAAAAATTTACAAGTTATGAATCCGGTATAGAACCCATGGGAGAAGCTTGTATTCAATTCCAAATTCGATATTACATGTTTGCTTTAGTTTTTGTTATTTTTGATGTGGAAACAGTTTTTCTTTATCCTTGGGCTATGAGTTTTTATAATTTTGGTATATCATCTTTTATTGAAATTTTAATCTTTATTTTGATTTTGATTATCGGTTTAGTATACGCATGGCGAAAAGGAGCATTAGAATGGTCTTAAATTTCAAATTTTTTACTTGTGAAAATAGTTTAGAAGATAAATCTTCTACTATGCTTAGAAATTCTATTGAGTCCTCTGTACTTAATAAAACTCTGACAAATTCAATTATTTTAACAACTTTTAACGATTTTTCTAATTGGGCTAGGCTATCTAGTTTATGGCCACTTCTTTATGGTACAAGTTGTTGTTTTATTGAATTTGCATCATTAATTGGTTCACGGTTCGATTTTGATCGCTATGGTTTAGTACCTAGATCCAGCCCTAGACAAGCAGATTTGATAATAACAGCTGGTACTGTAACTATGAAAATGGCTCCTTCTTTAGTTAGATTGTATGAACAAATGCCTGAACCAAAATATGTAATTGCAATGGGTGCGTGTACTATTACTGGAGGCATGTTTAGTACAGATTCATATACTACAGTTCGTGGAGTAGATAAATTAATTCCTGTGGATATTTATTTACCTGGATGTCCGCCTAAACCAGAAGCTATTATAGATGCTATAATAAAACTTCGTAAAAAAAATAGCTCAAGAGATATATGAAGAAAAAAAAACTTTTAAACAAGGAACAAGATTTTTTACTTTAAATCATCAATTCAATTTTTTTTCAAATCTAGACAATCCAAAACTAACTTCCTCAAACCAATTTTTCCAATCTAAAAAAACTTCTAAAGTTTTATTAGAAACATCTTTAACATTTAAAGAAAAGGAAAATTTATAAATATAACCTTTTAGTTTTGACTAAAAAAAAATAAAAAAAGTAAAAATAATATGTTAAACATTTTAAAAAATAACAATAATAAAATACAGGGACGATTATCTATTTGGTTAAGTAAACATAATTTAACGCATAGACCTTTGGGTTTTGATTATCAAGGAATAGAAACATTACAGATTAGATCTGAAGATTGGCCTTCTTTAGCTGTTGCTTTATATGTTTATGGATTTAATTATCTTCGTTCTCAATGTGCATATGATGTGGAACCAGGAGGATTATTAGCTAGTGTATATCATTTTACAAAAATAACCGATAATGCCGATCAACCTGAAGAAATATGCATAAAAATTTTTATATTACGAAAAACCCAAAAATTCCATCTATTTTTTGGATTTGGAAAAGTGCGGATTTTCAAGAACGTGAATCTTATGATATGTTTGGAATTTTTTATGAAAATCATCCACGCCTAAAGCGTATTTTAATGCCTGATAGTTGGATAGGATGGCCATTACGTAAAGATTATATTGTACCTGATTTTTATGAATTACAAGATGCTTATTAATTATATAGAAATAGAAAAAATATTTACTATTTTAATAATATATTAAAGTAAAAATAAGTATATATATAAAATATATATAAAAAGGGTTTAAAATATTCTAAAATTCAGATTTTTATTAGAAGATTTTAAGCCCTTTTTATATTTTTATATATTTTAGAAATCTGCCAGAAACCAGATTTGAACTGGTGACACGAGGATTTTCAGTCCTCTGCTCTACCAACTGAGCTATCCCGGCAATTTTTATTTTGTCTATTTTAACATAAATAGCAAAAAGATGTCAACTTTTTATTAAAATTCAATAAAAGTTTACCTGGGGGTAGAGGGACTTGAACCCTCACGGTCTTTAAAGCCAACGGATTTTCATTTTACTACAATTTGCATTGTTGTTAAAATTAACTTGTAAAAAAACGGACTCTATCTTTATCCTCGTCTATATTTAAAATGAAAAAATGATTTAATAATTTTATTATTATTAATTAATATATTAATCCAATTTTTTATAAAAATGATAAAAAATTTCGTTAGGATAGTTTTCTTTGAGTCTCTGCACCTCTTTTGTTTTAGTAAACAAAATTTGGCTCAGGATTACCTAATTTTTATCTTTTTTTTGCAACCTAGGTTTCCCTGAATTTGAAAACAATCATTTAGTAAATTTCTCAACTAAAGCTCAATTAAATTAAGTCCGCAGCGTCTACCAATTTCGCCATACCCCCAGTGAAACAAAAAAATTTTTTTTTTGTATCAAATTTAATTATAGTTTTTTTTTTTTTTTTATGCAATAGTTAAAAAAAAATTAAAAAACAATTCTTGCTTTTTTTTAATATATTATATATAATATGTTGTTTTTAATAAAAAAGAAAAAAAAAAAATGGTATACATTATCAATTTATTTTTTAATTATTTGCCTGTTTAGCTCAGAGGTCAGAGCGTCGCACTTGTAATGCGATGGTCATCGGTTCGACTCCGATAGCGGGCTTTTTTCTATTTTTAAAATAACAATAAAAAATTTTTGATTATTTTTATTTCTATAGTAATATAATTTTGTTTTATTTTTTTTTATTTGTTTGTTTACTTTATTATGCTATAGTTTTTTAACTATGAAAAAAGTTTATAAAAATTGTAAAATTTTTTATAAAACAATTTTTATATGTTTAATATTTTATATTATTTTTTACCATTTTTGTAACATCAAGGAGTTCTTATGTCCCGTTATCGAGGACCTCGTGTAAAAATAATACGTCGTCTGGGGGCTTTACCAGGTTTAACTAATAAAACACTTAAATCAAAATCTGGTTCTATTAATCAATCAACATCTAATAAAAAAGTTTCTCAGTATCGTATTCGTTTAGAAGAAAAACAAAAATTACGTTTTCATTATGGATTAACTGAAAGACAATTATTAAAATATGTACGTATTGCTAGAAAAGCAAAAGGTTCAACAGGTCAAGTATTATTACAATTATTAGAAATGCGTTTAGATAATATTATTTTTCGGTTGGGTATGGCTCTGACAATTCCAGGAGCAAGACAATTAGTTAATCATCGCCATATTTTAATAAATAATAATACAATTGATATACCAAGTTATAATTGTAAGCCTAAAGATGTTATTACTATAAAAGATCGACCAAAATCTAACTCAATAATTACAAAAAATTTAAATTCTTTTCAAAACAAAAAATACCAAATCACTTAACTTTTGATTTACTGCAAGGTAAAGGATTAGTTAATCAAATTATTGATCGTGAATGGATTTATTTAAAAATAAATGAGTTGCTAGTTGTAGAATATTATTCTCGTCAAGTTTAAAAAAACAGATAGAAAATTAGAGTTATTATCCTATTTCTCATTTTAATGAGAAATAGGATAATTTCACTTTAAAAAAAAATAATAATAACAATTAGAATAAAAAAAATTCAGTTAATAATTAAACTTAAAAATGTTAATAAGTATTTATTTTTTGATAAAAAAAAAACACATAAAATTTCTTTCGGAAAGAGAGGGATTCGAACCCTCGATAGACCAAAAGCCTACATAGCATTTCCAATGCTACGCCTTAAACCACTCAACCATCTTTCCAAAGAAATAATTTTTAAATATTGTAATTGAAAAACTTATACTATAGCAATATTTTTTAATTTGAGTTATTTTATTTAATATATTAAATAAAATGACTTGAATTAAAAAAATATATATTTCAATAAAAAAAGCTTTTACATATACATATGTAAATTTTTTTTTATTATACAACTATTGAAAATGAAAAATTTTTTATGGATTTATTTTCAATAAAAAGAAAATAATATTATTTGATAAATTTATAACTAACTATGCCTAGATCTCAAAAAAATGATAATTTTATTGATAAAACTTTTACAATTGTTGCCGATATTTTATTACGAATAATTCCAACAACTCAAAGAGAAAAAGAAGCATTTACGTATTATAGAGATGGTGTGATTTGAATTTAAACTCAAAAATTTGAATATTGTGGGATAAATAACATTTTGAATAAATACTTATGTTAAATACTTATGTTTAGTGAAGGTTATTTTGATATTTTTTTTTAATACCTTCTATCGTATACCCTCGATTAATGTAGCCTTAAATACTACTTTACAGTGTTAAACACAAGGTAAAACTTATGTAAAAATTTATAAAAATTTTTTATAAGTATACATATTAGAAAAGCCTTACATGTAGAAATTGACAATACAAAAGCTTCGTTATTTCTTTTTTTAATTAAATGAAAATATATGGTTGAGTAAACAAACTTCCATCTCGTTTGTATTTTGGGTATCTATAAAATCATCGGAGATTGTCAAAAGAGCTAATTCTTATACAATACAAAGCATTAAGAACAAAGAAATTTGTAAAAAAAATTTGCAAAAAAGGATGGTTAGAAATTTTTAATAAAAACACTAACCCATAGAGTTTTTCATTTTGGTTGCAAAAAATATTGTAGTATTTTAAATAACCTTTTTTTTTATTTACACTATATAAAGAGGAGCCGTATGAAGTTTAAATTTCATGTACGGTTTTGAAACGGAGTTTTTTTTAAATAAATTTACAACCGTAACGAATGTCAGCTCAATCTGAAGGAGAATATGCGGAAGCTTTACAAAATTATTATGAAGCTATGCGCTTAGAAATTGATCCTTATGATCGAAGTTATATATTATATAATATAGGTCTTATTCATACAAGTAATGGAGAACATGCTAAAGCTTTAGAATATTATTTTCAAGCATTAGAACGAAATCCATCTTTGCCTCAAGCTTTTAATAATATGGCTGTTATTTGCCATTATCGAGGAGAACAAGCGATTCAACAAGGAGATCCAGAAGCTTCAGAAACTTGGTTTGATCAAGCGGCTGAGTATTGGAAACAAGCTATTTTACTTGCTCCAAGTAATTATATTGAAGCACATAATTGGTTAAAAATGACAGGACGTTTTTAATAAAAATTTAAAATGAAATTTAGTTAAATTAGTTATTAGTTTTTTATTACTAATTCAACTAAATTTCATTTTAAAATACTAGATTTTAAAATTAAAATTGTGTCATAATAAATTTGAAGACCTGCCTAGGTAATTTCTGTATAATAGTTGTTCCAGTTTTAAACTGAGAAAGGGATTCAATTTATAAAAATATGCATCTCTCAGAAGTTTACTAATTATTGTTGGTAGGTTTTTCCTATGCCTCGTCTGAAGAGAGGAGAACCTCGATGACTATTCGTTCACCGGAACCAGAAGTCAAGATTGTGGTGGAAAAGGATCCTGTAAAAACCTCTTTTGAAAAATGGGCTAAACCTGGGCATTTTTCAAGGACTCTAGCTAAGGGTCCTAGTACTACCACTTGGATTTGGAATTTACATGCTGATGCTCATGATTTTGACAGCCATACCAATGATTTAGAAGAAATTTCTCGTAAGGTTTTTAGTGCTCATTTTGGGCAATTAGCCATCATTTTTATTTGGTTAAGTGGTATGTACTTTCATGGTGCTCGTTTTTCTAATTATGAAGCATGGTTAAGTGATCCAACCCATATTAAACCCAGTGCTCAAGTTGTTTGGCCTATCGTAGGTCAAGAAATTTTAAATGGAGATGTTGGTGGGGGTTTTCAAGGAATACAAATAACCTCCGGCTTTTTTTCAACTTTGGAGAGCATCTGGAATAACTAGTGAATTACAACTTTATTCTACTGCAATTGGTGGATTAGTTTTTGCAGCATTAATGCTTTTTGCAGGATGGTTTCATTATCACAAAGCTGCTCCAAAATTAGCTTGGTTTCAAGATGTTGAATCTATGCTAAATCATCATTTAGCAGGTCTTTTAGGCTTAGGTTCTCTTTCTTGGGCTGGACATCAAGTACATGTTTCTTTACCTATTAATCAGCTTTTAGATGCTGGAGTTGATCCAAAAGAAATACCTCTTCCTCATGAATTTATTTTAAATCGTGATCTTTTAGCTGAACTTTACCCTAGTTTTGCAAAAGGGTTAACTCCTTTTTTTACTTTAAATTGGTCAGAATATTCTGACTTTTTAACTTTTCGTGGAGGACTTAATCCAGTTACGGGAGGTTTATGGTTAACTGATACAGCACATCATCATTTAGCTATTGCAGTTCTTTTTTTAGTAGCAGGTCATATGTATCGTACTAACTGGGGTATCGGTCATAGTTTTAAAGAAATTTTAGAAGCTCATAAAGGTCCATTTACTGGAGAGGGTCATAAAGGTCTTTATGAAATTTTAACAACTTCATGGCATGCTCAATTAGCACTTAATTTAGCTATGTTGGGTTCTTTAACTATTATTGTAGCTCATCATATGTACGCTATGCCTCCTTATCCATACTTAGCTACTGATTATGGTACTCAACTTTCTCTTTTACACATCATATGTGGATTGGTGGATTTTAATAGTTGGTGCTGCTGCACATGCTGCTATTTTATGGTAAGAGATTACGATCCAACTACTCAATACAACAATTTGTTAGATCGAGTTCTTCGACATCGTGATGCAATAATATCACATCTTAATTGGGTATGCATCTTTTTAGGATTTCATAGTTTTGGATTATATATTCATAATGATACGATGAGTGCTTTAGGACGTCCTCAAGATATGTTTTCAGATACTGCTATTCAATTACAACCTGTTTTTGCTCAATGGATACAAAACACACATGCTTTAGCACCAAACTTTACTGCTCCTAATGCTTTAGCAAGTACTAGTTTAACATGGGGTGGTGGAGACGTAATAGCAGTTGGTAGTAAAGTTGCTTTATTACCAATTCCGTTAGGAACAGCAGATTTTTTAGTACATCATATTCATGCATTTACAATTCATGTAACTGTTTTAATTTTATTAAAAGGTGTTTTATTTGCTCGAAGTTCTCGTTTGATACCAGACAAAGCTAATCTTGGTTTTCGTTTTCCTTGCGATGGACCTGGAAGAGGAGGAACTTGTCAAGTATCTGCATGGGATCATGTTTTCTTAGGTTTATTTTGGATGTATAATTCTATTTCTGTAGTTATTTTTCACTTTAGTTGGAAAATGCAATCTGATGTTTGGGGTACTATAAGCGAGCAAGGTGTTGTAACTCATATTACCGGTGGAAATTTTGCACAAAGCGCTATTACTATTAATGGTTGGCTTCGTGACTTTTTATGGGCACAAGCTTCTCAAGTAATTCAATCTTATGGTTCTTCCTTATCTGCTTATGGTCTTTTATTTTTAGGTGCTCACTTTGTTTGGGCTTTTAGTTTAATGTTCTTATTTAGTGGTCGTGGATATTGGCAAGAGCTTATTGAATCCATTGTTTGGGCTCACAACAAATTAAAAGTTGCTCCTGCTATCCAGCCTCGCGCCTTAAGTATTACACAAGGCCGTGCTGTAGGAGTAGCTCATTACCTTCTAGGTGGAATTGCCACAACATGGGCATTCTTTCTAGCAAGAATTATTGCAGTAGGATAATGGCTAAGGAGGATTTGAAAAGCATTATGGCATCAAGATTTCCCAAATTTAGCCAGGGCCTATCTCAAGACCCAACTACGCGTCGTATTTGGTTTGGTATTGCGACCGCACATGACTTTGAAAGTCATGATGATATGACTGAAGAACGTCTTTATCAAAAGATTTTTGCGTCACATTTTGGTCAATTAGCAATCATTTTTTTATGGACTTCTGGTAATTTATTTCACGTTGCTTGGCAAGGTAATTTTGAAGCATGGGGACAAGACCCTTTACATGTCAGACCAATTGCTCATGCAATTTGGGATCCGCATTTTGGTCAACCAGCTGTTGAAGCTTTTACTCGAGGAGGAGCTTCTGGACCAGTTAATATAGCATATTCTGGTGTATACCAATGGTGGTATACAATTGGTTTACGAACTAATCAAGATCTTTATAATGGAGCTCTTTTTTTAGTTATTCTTTCGTCTATTTCCTTAATAGCAGGTTGGTTACATTTACAACCTAAATGGAAACCTAAAGTATCCTGGTTTAAAAATGCTGAATCCCGTTTAAATCATCATTTATCAGGACTTTTTGGTGTAAGCTCATTAGCTTGGACAGGTCATTTAGTTCATGTGGCAATTCCAGAATCAAGAGGCGAACACGTAAGATGGGATAATTTTTTAACAAAATTACCACATCCGGAAGGACTAGGTCCATTTTTTGCAGGACAATGGAATATTTATGCTCAAAATGTCGATTCAAGTAATCATGCTTTTGGAACATCTCAAGGGGCTGGAACAGCTATCTTAACTTTTATTGGTGGATTTCATCCACAAACACAAAGTTTATGGCTTACTGATATTGCTCACCATCATTTAGCTATTGCAGTTGTTTTTATTATAGCTGGTCATATGTATAGAACTAATTTTGGAATTGGTCATAGTATCAAAGAAATTCTTGAAACCCATACTCCTCCAGGAGGACGTTTAGGTCGAGGACATAAAGGTCTTTATGATACTATTAACAATTCTCTTCATTTTCAATTAGGGCTTGCTTTAGCATCTTTAGGAGTTATTACTTCATTAGTAGCTCAACATATGTATTCTTTACCTCCCTATGCGTTTCTTGCACAAGATTTTACAACGCAAGCTGCATTATATACTCATCATCAATATATTGCTGGTTTTATTATGACAGGTGCTTTTGCTCATGGAGCTATTTTCTTTATTAGAGATTATAATCCGGAACAAAATAAAGATAATGTATTAGCTAGAATGTTAGAACATAAAGAAGCTATAATATCCCATTTAAGTTGGGCTAGTTTATTTCTAGGATTTCATACTTTAGGTCTTTACGTTCATAATGATGTTATGCTTGCTTTTGGTACTCCTGAAAAACAAATTTTGATTGAACCAATTTTTGCTCAATGGATACAATCTGCTCATGGTAAAGCTTTATATGGCTTTGATGTACTTTTATCTTCAACGAATAGTCCAGCTTTTAATGCTGGTCAAAGTATATGGTTGCCCGGTTGGTTAGATGCTATAAATAATAATAGTAATTCACTTTTCTTAACAATTGGTCCTGGAGATTTTTTAGTACATCATGCTATCGCTTTAGGCTTACATACTACTACATTAATTTTAGTTAAAGGTGCTTTAGATGCACGTGGATCAAAATTGATGCCAGATAAAAAAAGAATTTGGTTATAGTTTTCCTTGTGATGGTCCTGGACGAGGTGGTACTTGTGATATTTCTGCTTGGGATGCTTTTTATTTAGCAGTTTTTGGATGTTAAATACTATTGGATGGGTTACTTTTTATTGGCATTGGAAACATATTACATTATGGCAAGGAAATGCAGCACAATTTAACGAATCTTCTACATATTTAATGGGTTGGTTAAGAGATTATTTATGGTTAAATTCTTCACAATTGATTAACGGATATAATCCTTTTGGTATGAATAGTCTGTCTGTTTGGGCATGGATGTTTTTATTTGGTCATTTAGTTTGGGCTACTGGATTTATGTTTCTGATATCGTGGCGTGGATATTGGCAAGAACTTATTGAAACTTTAGCTTGGGCTCACGAACGTACTCCTTTAGCGAATTTAGTTCGCTGGAAAGATAAACCAGTAGCTCTTTCTATTGTTCAAGCAAGATTAGTTGGATTAGCTCATTTTTCTGTAGGTTATATATTTACTTATGCTGCTTTTTTAATTGCTTCTACATCTGGTAAATTTGGTTAAATTATATTTGCATTAAATTTCCAATTTTACTCAAAATATTTTTTAATAAAAATTTATTGAAAAAGAATATCTTACTAATTAAATAATTATGGCAAAAAAGAGTCTTATTCAAAGAGAAAAAAAAAGACAAAATTTAGAAAAAAAATACAAAATTTTACGTAATTCTTTAAAAAAAAAAATTACGGAAACCTCATCATTAGATGAAAAATGGGAATTTCAAAAAAAATTACAATCTTTACCACGTAATAGTGCCCCGACTCGTCTTCATCGTCGTTGTTTTTTGACTGGAAGACCTAAAGCAAATTATCGCGATTTTGGTTTATCTAGACATTTACTTCGTGAAATGGCTCATGCATGTTTATTGCCTGGAGTCACGAAATCTAGTTGGTAAACATTTTGGTTTCTTTTCCGCCTCTTATAAGAGGCGGGGTTATTCAAAAAATATCTTGTTTAATTCCATTTTTATAGAGTATACTTTTTTCGTTAATTATAACGCGGAGTAGAGCAGTCTGGTAGCTCGCAAGGCTCATAACCTTGAGGTCATAGGTTCGAATCCTGTCTCCGCAAAAAAAAAATATTTTTACTTATTTTCTTTTTTTAAGCTAATTATTTCAATTGGCGGGTAGCGGGAATCGAACCCGCATATTCTCCTTGGCAAGGAGGAATTTTACCATTAAACTATACCCGCGTATATATATATATATTTATATTATATATATATATATTTATATTATATATATATATATATATATTTATATTATATATATATATATATATATATATATATATATAATTTATATATATTTATAGAATTTTTTATATTTTTTTTTAATTAAACCTCCTTGGAAACATTTTTTTTATATAAAGCACTTGTTTCAAATGCATTTAGAATTTATAATATAATGTAAACCAAGGAAGGTTTAAATTCATAAAATTTAAATTACTATAAAATTTTAAGATATAAACGAATTAAGAATACCTACTAAAAAAACTAATCCAATCCATAAAGAAGCACCTGAAAAAACAACATTTTTGTTACTTGACCAACCTTCAGGAGAAGCTAGTACTACGGGAACACCAATCACTAGGAGAAATGAAATAGCAATTAGTGCAAACACAGCCAATTGGAAAGCTATAGTCATAGTTGTGATTCTCCAAGTTTTTAATAAATATAAAATTTATACCATCAAATCCTATTTTTGTAAAATTATAAAAAAATTACTTACAATTTCGATTTGATCAAAACTTTAATTTTTTTGAAAAAAAATTATTAGATTAAAAAATGTTTACTATAGGAGAGATGGCCGAGTGGTTTATGGCGTCGGTCTTGAAAACCGATATAGTTTTTAAGATTATCGAGGGTTCAAATCCCTCTCTCTCTTTTTTAATTTCAAAAATAAATAGTTAAATTAGCAAGTTAATTATTAACTAAAAAACAAGTAAAAAAAAATTGTTTTTTTTTTTACTTGTTTTTTAGTTAATAATTAATTAATTAGTTAAGAGGTGTCATAGAAAGAACTGGTTCAAAATCACGATCAATTCCTTTTTCAAAACCAGCTGCAGCAGCACGTGCTCTTCCAGCATGCCATAAGTGCCCTACAAAGAAAAAGAAACCTAAAACGAAATGAGATGTTGCTAACCAACTTCTAGGAGAAACATAATTTACTGCATTAATTTCTGTTGCTACTCCACCTACAGAATTTAATGATCCTAATGGAGCATGAGTCATGTATTCTGCAGATCGACGTTCTTGCCAAGGTTGTATATCTTTTTTTAATTTACTTAGATCTAAACCGTTTGGTCCACGTAATGGTTCTAACCATGGAGCACGAAGATCCCAAAAACGCATTGTTTCGCCACCAAAAATAATTTCTCCAGTGGGCGAACGCATAATATATTTCCCTAATCCAGTAGGTCCTTGAGCTGAACCTACATTAGCTCCAAGACGTTGATCTCTAACTAAAAAAGTAAAAGCTTGAGCTTGAGAAGCTTCTGGACCAGTTGGCCCATAAAATTCACTCGGATAAGCTGTATTATTGAACCAAACAAAACAACAAGCAATAAAACCAAAAACAGCAATAGCACCTAAACTATAAGATAAGTATGCTTCTCCAGACCAGACCAAAGCACGACGAGCCCATGCAAACGGTTTTGTTAATATATGCCAGATTCCACCAAAAATACAAATAGAACCTAACCATACATGTCCACCAATGATATCTTCTAAATTATCTACACTAACAATCCAACCTTCACCACCAAAAGGTGATTTAAGCAAATAACCAAATATTACACTTGGACTAAGGGTTAAATTTGTTATTTTTCTTACATCCCCACCACCTGGAGCCCATGTATCATAGATACCACCAAAATATAAAGCTTTAAATACTAAAAAGAAAAGCACCAGCACCTAACAAAATTAAATGAATACCTAAAATAGTAGTCATTTTGTTTTTGTCTTTCCAAACGTAACCAAAAAACGGAAAAGATTCTTCTAAAGTTTCTGGTCCAATAAGTGCATGATAAATACCACCAAACCCTAAAACTGCAGAGGATATTAGATGAAGAACTCCAGACACAAAATATGGAAAAGTATCAACAATTTCTCCACCAGGTCCTACTCCCCAACCTAAAGTAGCTAAATGAGGAAGTAGTATTAATCCTTGTTCATACATAGGTTTTTCTGGTACAAAATGAGCAACTTCAAACAAATTCATTGCTCCAGCCAAAAAACAATTAATCCAGCGTGAGCCACATGAGCTCCAAGTAACTTTCCAGATAAATTAATAAGTCGAGCATTACCTGCCCACCAAGCAAAACCTGTGGTTTCTTGATCACGACCACCTAAAGCTAAAGTTCCATTAAAGAGCGTTTCCACGGGGTAGAACCTCCTCTGGGAATACAAGATTTTCATGAGGCTGATCTTGAGCTGCCATCCAAGCTCTAATACCTTCATTTAATAAAATATTTTTTTGTATAAAAAGTTTCAAATTCCGGATCTTCTGCTGCACGAATTTCTTGGGAAACAAAATCATAAGCACGTAAATTTAAAGCTAAACCTACAACCCCAATAGCACTCATCCATAATCCAGTTACGGGCACAAATAACATAAAAAAGTGTAACCAACGTTTATTAGAAAAAGCAACACCAAAAATTTGAGACCAAAAACGATTCGCAGTAACCATAGAATATGTTTCTTCAGATTGAGTTGGATTAAAAGCACGGAATGTGTTTGCACCATCACCATCTTCAAATAAAGTGTTTTCAACAGTAGCACCGTGAATTGCACATAAAAGAGCAGCACCTAAAACTCCAGCAACGCCCATCATATGAAACGGGTTTAAAGTCCAATTATGAAAGCCTTGAAAAAACAGAATAAATCTAAAAATGGCAGCTACACCAAAACTAGGTGCAAAAAACCAACCTGATTGACCTAAAGGATAAATAAGAAAAACAGATACAAAAACAGCAATAGGACCAGAAAACGCAATTGCGTTATAAGGACGTAATTGAACAGATCGAGCAAGTTCAAATTGTCGTAACATAAAGCCTATTAAGCCAAATGCACCATGAAGAGCTACGAAAGTCCATAAACCACCTAATTGACACCAACGAGTAAAATCACCCTGTGCTTCAGGTCCCCATAATAATAGTAAGGAATGAGCTAAACTATTTGCTGGAGTAGACACAGCGGCAGTTAAAAATTACAACCTTCTAAATAAGAACTAGCCAATCCATGAGTATACCACGAAGTGACAAAAGTTGTACCTGTAAACCATCCACCTAAAGCAAAATATGCACAAGGAAAAAGCAATAGACCAGACCAACCTACAAATACAAAACGGTCTCTCCTTAGCCAGTCATCCATGCTATCAAATAAACCTTTTGGTTCTTTGGAAGACTTTCCAATGGCTATAGTCATAATGATTCTCCTATTAAGTTACTTCAACCATTTTTAAGTACCTAAAAAAATTTTTTTATGATCCCTTTCAATTTTAATTTTTTTTATTAATATAATTTCTAAAATCGATTAAAATTAAAAAGTAGGTAAACTTTTCTTTTCTTTGTAATAATTTTTTATGTCTCTTTTATTTAAAATTCATTATCTAATAGTTTTTTTATATTGTATAAAACAAAATCTATTAACTTTAAAAATTTACTAATTTATTTTATCATAGTAAATAGAAAGTTGAAAGTTCCAAAATTTTTTTAACCGATACTAGAAATTTTTAATTTTGTAAATTAGAAAAACTTCAGTATTAGAATATATAATTAAGTTATAAATTTCAATTTTACGTTAAATAAAATGTGAACATTATTTGACTTTTTAAAAAAAAGCCCTTTATCAGATTTGAACTGATGACTTACGCCCTACCATGGCGTTACTCTACCACTGAGTTAAAAGGGCAATAAGAAAAAACTATTTTTTTTATTATAAATAATACAACATATTGTGTAACAAAAATGACAAAATTGTCAACTTAATTAAAAAACTAAGTTGACAATGATAAATAACATATAATTTATTGTTTTTCCTATTTAAAACAATAGTAAGAATACAAAATTCTATATATATTTAGTATATATCTATATATAAGAGATAAATTATAAAAAAATAATAAAAAAATTAATTATTAACATTTTTTAGATTTGTTAATATAGGATACGCTCGTAAAAAAAACTTGAAGTCTAGGTTTTATATAAAGTGTTTGCATAAAAGATTCAATATATAAATTTCGGAAAGATTGATAACCAATTGGAATTGTTAAATTCCATAAAAAAGAAGTTACAAAAAGATCTAACTGAACAAAAGTTCTTTTATAGATTATTGTTTTAATTTGAACTGGTGTTGCTTCTAAATCTATTTCAGATTTTATGGAAAATTCATAAGGTCTTAAAAAAAATCGATATTTGTTTATTGATCGATTAGCAAATATTTTAACCCATATAGGATCAAAAGCAAATTTTTTTAAATTTTTTGGAGTCTTTGATGGTATATTTTTTAAAGTAATTGATTCATTTAAATTTGGAATTTCTATAAGTAATCCTAAAAAAATACCAACCAAAAAATTAATGGGTTGATCATATAAATTTTTAGGTTTTCCTTGTTGTAGCAAACGACCTTCTTTTAAAATAACTATTTCATCAGCCATAGAAATTGCTTCTTTTTGGTCATGGGTAACCATAATTGTTGTAATTTTGTTATCTTGCAAATAACGTTTTAACCATTTACTTAAATGTCTTCGTAATTCTCCATCTAATGCACCAAAAGGTTCATCTAATAAAAGAAAATCCGGTTGAATTGCTAAACTTCGTGCAAGAGCAACACGCTGTTTTTGTCCTCCTGAAAGTTGAGCAGGATATTCAAAAGAAATATCAGCAATTCGTAAACAATTTAATAAATCATTGACCTTATTGGTTATTTTTTGAGAAGAAAATCCTCGTAATCGAAGTCCAAATGAAATATTTTCATAAACAGTCATATGTTTAAAAAGTGCATAATGTTGAAAAACAAAACTCATTCTTCTGTATTGTGTAGAAACATTAGTCATATCTATACCATGTAACCATATGTTTCCATAATCACAGTTATCAAGACCTGCAATAATTCGTAATAAACTTGATTTTCCCTGAACCAGAAGGACCTAAAAAAGTGCTATTAAAGAAAATTTAGGTACATATAAACTAACTCGATCTAAAATTTTTAAATTACCTAAGGATTTAGAGACTTTATAAATCAAAATACTCATATGGCTTACTCCTATCTTCAAATGATTTTGAACAATATTTCTATAAAAACATTTTATTTAAGTTTAATTTATCTATTTAAATTAATATGTTTTATAACAAAAAAATATTTATGAATAATATTGAATTTGTTATAAATTAATGATTTTTTAGAAACAATTTTTTTAAAAAAAAACTATTGACAGTAATTCATATATTGAGTAAGATAAGGTTAAGGGATAAAGCCCCCATCGTCTAGTGGCCTAGGACACCTCTCTTTCAAGGAGGCGACGGGGATTCGACTTCCCCTGGGGGGTAATAAAAAGTCCTTAAATTAATTAATAAATATTTTACTTTTTTTTTCAGATAGAAAAAGATTTTTCTATCTGGGTCGATGCTCGAGTGGTTAATGGGGACGGACTGTAAATCCGCTGGCAATGCCTACGCTGGTTCAAATCCAGCTCGACCCAAAATTAATTATAGAAAAAGTTGCCGTTTATTATGTCAAACATTTTTGACAATATAAAAAAAATGCATTTATATAATGGGATTGTAGTTCAATTGGTTAGAGTACCGCCCTGTCAAGACGGAAGTTGCAATTTTTGTCATTTGATTTAATAATTTTTGATTAGCCATAAAAAAATGTAATAAATATTCGTAACTTTCTAAAATTGTTGTGTAAATAAAAGAGTCATTTAATAATAAACTATTTACTTTAAGCCATTTTTGTCGATGATTTAATAACTCAAAGCGAAAAAAACTTTTCAGGAGAATTTTCAATTAACCAACGTTGGTATAAATAAACAGGAGTAAAAATTTGAGGGCGTTTTAATTGAATACTAATATGTTCAATACGTTTTAATGTATCAATATTTTGTTTTTCATTAATAGGTAATTGACTCCACCAACGAATAGATAATTTACTAATTAGATCTTTATTATATCCACGACAAAGAAAAAATTGTTTAATTTTTTGACTTGAACGAGATCTTTCTCTTTCTCTTCGAGCTCCATAAGTAACATAAAGTCTTCTTAACATTTCTTCATCTACAAAAAATTCTCGACGTGAAAACACAAAATGACGAATTTGAAAAAATAAACCTATTGGATCCCAAAGAATTCGTTTTCCAATAAAGAATCTCGGCTTATTATATAATTGATATTCCATTGGATATTGTTCTGATAATCGAAAAAAACCTAAAATTTCAAATTGTTCTTCTAATAATATTTCTTCAAATTGAGATTCTAACTCTTGTACATTTCTTCTTCGTATTCTCGGTAAAATTCTTTCATAAAGAAGTTGTTCTTTTTTTTTCTTTTCTATAAATTGTCCATAATTATTTTTTTTTTGTAAATTAGCAGAAAAAAGATATTATTTTTAATCCTAATTTATAAGAAAATTCAAAATCATTTGGTCTTTTAATCCAATCAAATAAATTACTACGAAAAAAACTCAAACGCCAAAATCTAGGTGACCAAGAAGTGTTTTTAAACTCATAATTTTTTTTTTTTTTTAAACTTATTTGTTGAGAAACTGAAGATTTATATTGTAAATCATTTTGAGTATAAATAAATTTTTTATTTGCTATGGCAAAAATTCCATTTTGCATAATATTCAAAGTGTTTTTTGTTGAAAATTCAATAATTTTATTTTTTTTAGAATTAACAACATTAGTTTGACATATTTCTAACCATGGAAATTCAGAAAAAAAACTTTCTAAAATACTAAAGGCTAAAGTAAAATCATTTTCAACTAACTTATCAATAGGAAGTGAATTTTCTTCTTTTTTTTTTCTAATAAAAACCATGAATCTCGAGCAGCTGTGCCAGCTAAACAAGCTAAAATATGAGTTAAAATTGTTAACTCTTTTATAATGGATTCATCAATAGAGGGTTCTAAATACCATTTAGATAAGTAATAAAAATTTTTTTTCCATAAAAAATTTCCAATATTTAACAAATTCATACTAGAGCTTTTAATTAAAATATTTTGTATAATAGTTTTTCCTACTTTATAAATAACTATTTTAAATATTCTATCAAAATTTAATTTATTATTTGTATAAGTTAAACCAAAAATTTGTCTATGAAAAGCTAATTTTAAAGTATCAGTATCAATAAATGATCTTTTTAGGGAGATGAGTTGACCCAATAACAATTATATTATTTTTTTTAGTTTTACTAAAATCTGTCTGAAAATATTTTAACAAAATACCAAGCAAAAAGGTTGGATCAGATTCTACATTTTGCGTTAAACGATTTACATTTAATTGATGAATATTTTGAATCCATATTATACAAAAGACATTTTTTTGGCAAAATCTAAAGTAAGATTTAGCCTACGTAAACTTTCAATTAAAATGTTCATCCAACTTTCTGTTATAACATCAGGTTTATTATATAATAGTTTGTTTATCGAAATTTTGAATAACGGAACATAAGATTCTGCTGCTAAATTTTTAATTAAATAAGATCTTCCAGTTTCTATTGGACCTATTAATAAAATTCCTTTTGAATAAGATAATCCAAATTGCAATGGAACGGGTATATTTTGAAACCCTAATTCAAAATTATTTGTTTGCCGTAATTTTTTGTGAAGAAAAATTTTCTGCCAAAAAGCAAAAACAATCCATTTATTTGCTAAATCCAATGTATTATTAATTAAATTTTTTTGAAAAAATTCAGCTAAATATTGAAAATATAAAAATCCTTGTTGATTTGTTATCTGATAACCAAAATAATAAGTAAAAATTGTTCATTAGAATTTAATTCTAATCCATAATTTTTAATTTTGTTCTGTGTAATTAATGATTGAACTAATAATTTACGTTTTCTACGAGATAGATCTAAACTTTTATTATTAATTAACCATTTTGTTAAGTTTTTCTTTGTTAATAAATAAAATTTTATATTGGTAATATAATGTGTTAAATTTTGAAAAAAATAACTTAATAAATTTTCTGTTTTATTTAAGGCTGTTTTATTACGACGAGTTAATTTTGTAAAATAAAGACTTCGCGAACGATCTGTTAAATATTGAATTATTTCAAAATTTTTCCATAAATGAAAACAATCAGAACCTATAATAATGGAAAAAATTTTTTGATAATATAAAAAAATAAATTGAAAAAAAGTTTCTTGAATAATTTGTAATAATATATATGCATTATATTCCCACCATTCCAAAGTAAAAAACCACGAATTATTAGTATGAAATAAATTATTTTTTTCACAAAAAATTAACTGTTTTTTTTTTTTTTTTTTTTTATAAGAAATATTTTTATTATAACAATAATTATTTTTTTCTATTTTGTTTTGAATTTTATAGTTTAAATTTTTCGAATAAAAAATAAGTTGACTAATCCACTGAAAGTTTTTGTAATTATTATTATTTAAAATGTTTAATTGAAAATTAAAAATATTATCAAAAAGTTTATACGAATTATTTGCTAATAAAACATTTGATAAGTAAGATTTAATAAATAAGTTCTTATTTTTTTTTTCAATAAAAGGTTTGATTTCATTAGTAAATAAAGAATTTTTTTTATTTTTAAAAAAAACTTTTAAAAATCGTAAATATATTAAATTCAAATTATTAGAATTTTTTTTCTAAATGAAAAAGAAATCGATTATTATAATTTAATTGAGGATCTTGTAAAAAATCTACAAAAGTTAAATTTTTTTTTTTTTCAAAAAAACTTTGTAATAATTGTTTATTTTCTATAGGGTTAAATAAAATTTCTTTATCTTTATATATTTTAAAATAAAGAGATTTTTTCAAAAATTTCATTAAAAAATCATTGTTAATTTCAGAAATAAACAACTTTAGAAGAAAAACATTAAATTCTTTATCATTAAAACAAAAAGTAGTTGTTAAATTTTCATTAATAAAATAAGGGCTGTTCCAAAATTTTATTTTTTTTAATTTTTTATTGTTAAAAAAATAGGAAAACGATTTAAAATATTTTGAATTTCTTGAAAATTCAATTGAAATTTTTTAAATTTATCAAAATCCATTGTAATTATATTAAAAGATTTTTTCTTTAGAAAAAAAGTTTCCAAAACAATTTTTTTTGAAAAAAAAAAAAAATCTAATATTTTTTTTATAAAAATGAATTTTAGTATACTCAATATTAGAAATAACTAATTTATTTGTAATCTTTTTCCAAGTTATTAACTTGTTATTTATTAAGTTTTTGTTAAAAAAATATTTATTTACAAAATAAATATTTTTTTTACTTGAATTATAAAAACTTAATATTTTTATGTTTGGATTAAATTGAAAATTTTTTTTTCTTTTTGTTAAAAAAACAAAAAAATTAGTTTCTAATAATTTCTTTTTTTTTGTTTTTTTGTTTAATTCTTTTTCATTTTGTAAAATTTGACTTTCAATTTTATATTCACCATTTTCATTTAATTTGTTTTTATAAAATTTATTAAAAAGTTTTATTGATATAGTAAATTTTTTATTTCTTTTTTTTATAATTTTTTCTAAACTAGCAAATTTCAAAAAAATATTCAATTTTTTACACTTGTAATATTGAAAATAAAAAAAATTTGAAAATACCTCGTTTAGTTTTTTAAAAAACAAAATATTTTTTTTCTTCAAATAATAATTTTGTTGAAGTATTTCAAATGCAGGATTTAATAAAAAAGAATTATTTGATACAAATTGTTGTGATGAATAATTTTTTATTTTCCATAAATTAATAAATCGAAAATTATCAGAACTTTTTATTTTGTTTAAATAAAATCTTTTTTGTTTTTTTTTATTAATATTCTTTAATGAAATCTTATTAATAACAAATTTATTATCAATTTCATTTATTGATAATATCTCAAAAAAAGCATAATAAATGGATTTTGAAAAGTTATTTATTTCTATTTTATTTTCTTTTGAAAAAACATTAGTTATAACATCTTTACTATTTTTTTTTACTAATTTTTTTTTTTTTAAAGATTTGGAATTTTTTCGTTTTAAAAATAAAGCAGACTGATTTGAAATATTTGAATAAATTAGTAGTGATTTTATAAAAGGTTTATTATTAATATAAAAATTTTTTTTTATCCAATCAAAAAGTAAATTATTCGAATCAAAATAAAAAATAGTATTGAAATTAAAAATAGAATTCAATTTTTTATAATAAATATTATTATTAAAAGATTGTTTTATTATGGTTTTGGATTTTTTTCCTTCATATAAAATATATTTGGAAAATTTATATATATAATCTGAAAAACAATCTTCTATTTTAAAATAAAATTCAGAATTCTTAAATTTATTAAACTTATTCAAATCCAAACAATCTTTTTTTTATATAATTGCCAAGTCACAAATTCAATATAATTCTGAAAATAAAAATTCCCTTTTTTTTTTAATAAAAAAAACGATTCAATAAGTTTTTATCTGATTCATTAAAATTTTGTAAAATTTTAAATATTTTTTGTTAACCCATGGAAGTTTTTTATTTAAAATTTTTTTGTAAAACATATCTAAATAACCAAAATTTTCCAAATAATTTAGCTTAATTTGTGAATTATCATTTTTTTGTTTATATAAAAATTCAACTTCAAATAAAAGTTTTTCACAAAAAGCCAAAAAAACTTCAAAACCAATACTATTTTTATTATATTTAGAATTTTTTATATCAATTTTTAATTGGTTTATAAAAATTGAATAAAAATAGTATTCCCAATTGTTATTAGGATATATTTTATGATTAATATAAAATTCAAAAAAATGTTTTAATTCATCTATGTTTTTTTGTTCTAATACAATTTTGAGTTCAGACAAAGATTCTTCGGATATTTTCCAATTAGATTGAATTTGTTCTAAAACCAAAAATTTCCACCAATGAAGATTTAAATTTTCTTTTTTTTTTAAAATCGAACGAAAATCATTTAAATTTAACAGTGAATTTTTATACCATTTTTTTTTTTTTAAAGAAAAAAAATTATGTAAAAAAATATCAAATTTTGTATTCAAAAAGTAAAAGTTATTTTTTAAAATACTTTTATTATTTTTTTCAATAAAATTTTGTTTTTGAATTTTTAGAAAATCAAAATTTTGTTGTTCAACAATACTTTTATTAATTAATATATAGACAAAAAAAGGTAATGTTAAAAAAACTAAAATATTAAGTAAAAACTTTTTTTTTTTTTTTGAATTATATAAATCACGAAAAAATAATGAAGTAAGAATTTGAAAATCCAACAAAGTACTAAAATTTCGTTTATTGGAAAATATTGCAATTAACAATCTAATTAAACTCCATTTTGTGTATGGATTTCCTAAATTTTGAATTTTTTGTATTTCATCTAAATCTAAATTTTTATATAAAGATTTTTTTTTTGGTAATTTTTGTTTCATTTTTTTACAACAGTTACATAAGACTTTACTAATAAATATATTTTTTTTATAAAAATATAAAAATACAATATATCTAAAATTTTATTTCATATTTTTCTTTTTTTTTCATAATTAATATTAAAGTAGATAATTTATAAAAAATTAAAAAAAGAAAAATAGACTATTTTATGTCATCTTCATTATAATGACATAAACAAAGTCTTACGTCAACTAAAAATGAAAAAATAAAATTGTTATTGGGCGACACGGTTGATAATATCAGCCCAAGTGTTAATTACACGACCTTGACTGTCAACAACAGATTGGTTAAAGTTAAAACCATTTAAGTTGAAAGCCATAGTGCTGATACCTAAAGCAGTAAACCAAATACCTACAACTGGCCAAGCAGCCAAGAAGAAATGTAAAGAACGAGAGTTGTTAAAGCTAGCGTATTGGAAGATTAATCTACCAAAGTAACCGTGAGCAGCTACGATGTTGTAAGTTTCTTCTTCTTGACCAAACTTGTAACCTGCATTAGCAGACTCATTCTCAGTAGTTTCACGGATTAAACTTGAAGTTACCAAAGAACCATGCATAGCGCTGAATAGAGAACCGCCGAATACACCAGCTACACCCAACATATGGAATGGGTGCATAAGGATGTTGTGTTCAGCTTGGAATACAATCATGAAATTGAAAGTACCAGAGATACCTAAAGGCATACCGTCTGAGAAACTTCCTTGACCAATAGGGTAGATCAAGAAAACAGCAGTAGCAGCAGCAACTGGAGCTGAATATGCAACAGCAATCCAAGGACGCATACCTAAACGATAGCTAAGTTCCCATTCACGACCCATGTAGCAAGCTACACCAAGTAAGAAATGAAGAACGATAAGTTCGTAAGGACCACCATTGTATAACCATTCATCAACAGAAGCAGCTTCCCAAATAGGGTAGAAGTGTAAACCGATAGCTGCAGAGGTAGGAATAATAGCACCAGAAATGATGTTATTTCCGTAAAGAAGAGAACCAGATACAGGTTCACGGATACCGTCAATATCTACAGGAGGAGCTGCAATAAAAGCAATAATGAATACTGAAGTTGCTGTTAATAAAGTAGGAATCATCAATACACCAAACCATCCAATGTATAAACGGTTTTCAGTGCTAGTAACCCAATCGCAGAAGCGACCCCAAATGCTTGCGCTTTCGCGTCTTTCTAAAGTAGCGGTCATAGTAAAACTTGGTTTTTAAAATAATTAAGAGTTTCCCAAATATTTAAACTTGTTAATTTATAGTATTACACATTTAATATGATTATGTCAACTAATATTCAAATATTTCCTAAAAATCAAGAAATTTTATTAAAATAAAAAAATGGGTTGCCCGGGGCTCGAACCCGGAACTCGTCGGATGAAGTAGATGAATATTTTTTTTTAAACAAAAATAAAATCATCTCTTCCCAAACCGTACTTGCAATTTTTACTGCATACGGCTTTCTCTATGTCTTTTTTATTCTTTTGATAATTTACTTTTTTTGTAATGAATGTGCTAGTAATTTACTTGAATAATATTCAAATACCAAAATTTTTTTTTGTAAGAAGTTTTTTTGCAAAAATTTAAAGAAATTAATTTTGTTTTTTTTAAAAAAATAGAGCTTGTTAATAAATTTGAACCATATTTTTTCCAAACAGTACGTATTGTACTTTTATGTTTACAGGCTAAAGTTTTTGCACAAGAAAATCGGAAAATATATTGTAATTGATATAAACCTTTTTTATTAATACATCCACTATAATAACTAAAAATATGTTTTATTATTTGATCAAACCGTTCAAAAATTTCATTATCTGATAATGTTGTCCAAGATAATTTACAAAGTGGACGTCCTAAAACATCACAAAATTTTTCTTTAGCTAAAAGTCTAATTAAAGGTATTACTGGAATAATACTACAAAATTCTTTTTTAATTAAATTAACATTTCTTAATAAATTTATTATTTGAATTTGAATTAAAATAATTTGACTTTGAATACGAAAACTATAAAAAAGAAAATGAATTTTTAGAGAAATTTTTAATTAAAATTCTAGAAGGTTTAAACCAAACATTAAAATACTTTTGCCAAAAAAGAATAAAAAAATCTTTCCAATTTTCCAAAATTAAAAAATTACTGTTATTTAAAGTTATAATCAAAAAATCGGATATAATGAATGGAACTTATTTTTTTACAATTTTTTTTCAATCGGTTTTTAGATGTTTTTAATATATGTTTTATTTTTTTAATAGAATTTGTTTCATCAATAAAATTCCAAAAAAGTACTGATTCAAATTTATAAAATTTTTCCCATATATCATTTAAAAGATATTCAAATTCATAAATATAAAAATTCCATAAAAAACAAAACAATTGATTTTTTTTTAAATTAAAAAAAGTTTTTATATTTAAAATATTGAAACCTTTATTTTTATATAAAAGAATTCGCAAAAAATGTAAAAATGGAATATCTTGAATATGCCGACGAAAAGATTCTAATTAGAATTTCAGGGGTGAAAAAAATAAGGTATTTAATATCTAAAAAATAATTTGAATTTTAAATTTATGTTCCATAAAAAGAAAATATAGAATGAATAGATTGATAACTTTTGTTTTTTTTTAATAAAAAGATTTTTTTGATTTTAAAAATATTATCCAAAATAATAACTATAACTTCTTTGATATTTACAAAATTTTTTTTTTTTTTTTAGAAAAAAAAAAAAAAAAAAATTGACGTATTTTTTTTATAAGTCGTTTTATTTTCAAAAAATTAAAATTATTTTTTAAACCAAAAAAAAAAATTTTTATAATTGGTTTTATTTATAAAACGATTATATGCAATTCCATAAAAATTTTCCTGAAAAAAAAAAATATATATATATGGTTTATTCCAAAAATTTTTGTTTGTTTGTTTTTCAAAAGTAGGCAAAACTTTTAGTATAGTTTTCATTTAATTATTTTGTAAAATATAAAAGAATAAACACATAGTACAATCTTAAAAAAAAAAAAAAAAAAACTTTTTTTTTTAATTGATTGTTCTCCTGACTTAATAAAAATTTATATTAATCAGCATGCTGGTTATTTCTAGACACATTTTTAAAAGTATTTAGGATTCATTTTTGGTAAAAAACCTAAAAAAATTATTAGGAATTTTTCTTATATATTGACTATTTAAAAATCTTTTAACAACTTTTTAAATAAATAAAGAAAATATTTCAAAAATTTGAAACAGAAGCTGGTTCTTCTTTTACCGATGATTTAAGCAATTTAGCTTTATCCATTAACTTTAATTGACTTAATTCAATTTTTCATTTACTTTCTATTTACTAAATAAAAAATAAATGAAAAAAATAAACGACATGCTATTTTTTCTGTAAAGTGCAAATAAAAAAAAAGAATTATTTAGTAAAACTGAGACTTAACAATTTTTATGCACTTAAATCTTCTTTAGCTGCATACATAACCTCAACAGTTATTTTTGTAATGTTGTTTTGTCGTGCAAATTTTTCGGTATTTCGTTTTATTCTCTTACAAAGCCTGGTATTTTATTTAACTCTAACTGACTTTCAGAATTCCAAGTTAAATCTGTATCTGTAGATAACGATTTAGTAATAACTTCTTTAGTATCATGTCCACCAAAAATTTCTAAAAGATGGTCTTCCATCCCTAAAGTAAAAGAATTATAAACTAAATCTGCTATTTGATTAGTACCTTCATAGCCTAAAAAAGGTCTATAACCTAAAGGAAAGTTTTGAATATGAACTGGTGAGGAAATTACTCCACAGGGAATATCAAGACGTTTACCAATATGACGTTCCATTTGAGTACCAAAATAGCAGACGGTTCTACACGAGCAATCATGTCACCTACTTCTGTATGATCATCGGTAATAAGTATTTCATCACAAAAATTTTGAACTTGTTCTCTAAACCATTCTTCATCATGTTTACAATAAGTTCCAGTACAACTAACACGAATTCCCATCTCACAAGCAAGAATTTTTGTAATTGAAGCAGCATGTGTTGCATCACCAAAAACAACAGCTTTTTTTCCTGTTAAATTTTGACAATCAATTGATCTTGAAAACCAAGCAGCTTGCGAAATAAATCTAGTTTGCTCGTCAATATAAGGTTCAAAATCAAATTTTTTTCCTAGTAAAATAGGAGACCATATATTAACTTGTTTTTGTATTTGTAATAATAATTAGCTATATCTACAATTCCCATAGGGGTTGTAGAAATATACGGCATTCCAAATTCTTTTTCTAAATATAAAGCTGTCATTAATCCTACTTCACGATAAGGTACTAAATTAAACCAAGCTTTTGGATGAGCTTTTTCTAAATAATAACGTACTACTTGTTCTAATGTTCTATCAGCAGCTTGAAGTTCATTAACTCGATAATGATTTACATCTGCAAGAATTACATCAGAATCAGAACTCATAGAAGCTCTATTTACAAAATTTTGTAAATCTTTTTCTGCAAAAAATACTAGACATTACCAAGTAGGAGTTAATACAATTAAATCAGGGTGTTCTTGTTTATCTTTTTTAGTAATATTATCAACTACTTTTTCTTGAGACCCACGAGCTAATACATGACGATCCACTATACTAGCAGTTACAGGAGTAAAATCTCTTTCTCGCTCTAACATAGAACGCATAACATTAAAATAATCATCTCCTAAAGGAGCGTGCATAATAGCATGTACATTTTTAAAAGAACTAGCTACTCGGAGAGTTCCAATATGAGCAGGACCAGCATACATCCAATAAGCTAATTTCATAAATTAAAATCTCCTTACTTTCAATAATCTATTTTTATATTTTATAACATAGAAAAATCCCTTGCCATATTTATCTTATTGTCATAATATAAATAAAAAATACAATATATTAGATTATTTTTTTTTTTAGTAATTTTTAGAAAAATTGAAAAATATAAAAGAATTAATAAAAGTCTGGGACGGAAGGATTCGAACCTCCGAATAACAGGACCAAAACCTGCAGCCTTACCACTTGGCGACGCCCCATATCTATTTGATTCTAGTAAATCATTATTTTTTTCATTTTGTCAATCTATTTACTAAAAATCAAAAAATTATAACCTCTTTAAAGCTAAAAGAACTTGTAGTAAGATGTACCTAAGAGTTTATACTATATATATTAAGTTTTTTTCTCTTCTATTTCACTTTTGTAATAATATTTATTGGAGAACTAAAAATTTAGTTATGTTTAATATTTATTTAGAAAATGCGTTTTATTTAAATGGTATCACTTTTGCTAAATTACCAGAAGCTTATTCGATTTTTGATCCAATTGTAGATGTAATGCCAATTATACCTTTGTTTTTTTTTCTTTTAGCCTTTGTATGGCAAGCTTCAGTAAGTTTTCGATAAATTCTCATTTTAAAATTTTTATTGTAATTTAAGTTTATAAAGCGGATGTTAAATTTCTATATAAAAGCATCCGCTTTATATTATATATCTTTATATTATATATAAAGTTAATTATTATTATTATTATTTTAGATTATTAAAATCTATAAGACTTTTTTAATTTATAGAAGAAATGGCAAAGTAGTAATCGATTGCAACAATTTTTAAAATTGTTTTAACCTAAGTAATTAAGTTACGAAGGGTTCAAATCCTTTTTCTCCATTTAAATTTAATGAAAAAAATTTTGTAAAATTTGAATTTTATTCTATTCTATTTCTAGATAATGGAGATTATGTCATGCTTACTCTTAAGCTGTTTGTTTTTATACAGTGGTTATTTTTTGTTTCTCTTTTGTTTTTGGATTTTATTCAATGATCCAGGACGTAATCCTGACGTAAAGAATAAAACATTTAATTTTAAACGGAGAGAGGGATGGAACCCTCGGTAAAAAGCTTGTACAACGGATTAGCAATCCGCCGCTTTCGTCCACTCGGCCATCTCTCCAAATATAAAAATTTTATTTGTTTTTGAATAAAAATAAGATATATAGTATATTTTATTATACTATAAAAAAAATATTTATTTCAATCTTTTTTATTATTTTATTCAAATTATTTAGTTTGATGGAATACACTATAATATATATATATATATATATATATATATATATATATATATATATATATATATTCTATATTATTTTTTGAATAATATATTAAATTTGAAATTTGACAAAACTTTTTTTTCAAAATTGAAAATTTAATGATTTAAATCATTTATTGATATAACTCTTTTCCTAGTCTTAAAGCTAAAATACTAGTTATAAATACACTTAAAAGAATTACAATAATTTGACTATCTGAAATTGAGGTCATTATTTTTTCTTTAATCGTTAAAAAATAAAAAAATATATATAATACAATTAGCAATTAATCCAAAATTATATTTTTCTTTTTGGTTAGTATGGAATTAATTTTGAATAAAGAATATCGTCTTGTTATTATTGTATTGATCTCAGTTTATTATCGCTATAGATTTTTTATTGTTATTTTAAGTCTATTGTTAAAAAAAAAATTTTTGTAAAAAATTTAGAATTGTAAAAAAAAGAGAGGTTAAACCAGAATGAATTTAGAAGTTATTGTAACAGCTTACTGTTCTGGCTTTAATAGTTGCATCAGGCCATTAGTTATTGCTTTATTAGCAGCTCGCAAAGGTAATTTGTAATTTTTTTGATTTTCCATCTCCGGAATATGCGTTTTGCTAATAATTTAATTCCGGAGATGGAGTTAAATAATATGATAAAACCTAATATATAGTATATAATAATTATACAGCGGGTATAGTTTAGTGGTAAAAGTGCGATTCGTAAAAAAAAAAAGTTAAAGGATCATAATTTCTTTTTTTTATAACTTTATTTTAATAAATTTTTTAATTATTAATATTAATGTGTTATTAATAAAAAGCATTATTCCTTAAAAAAAAGCGGAATATTTCAAAATAAAAACTTTGATTTGCTAAAAATCTATGGAAAGAAATCAAAATAAATTTTTTTCATCATAACTAAATCTTCAAAATTTTGATGCAAAAATAGTTATTATTTGCTAATTTTAGTTTGCTAAAATTATTAAATTACAAAAACTTGGTGAAAAAAATTTTCCTAACGATTAAACAAAAATAGAAATAAAGAACGAAGTAATTAGAAAGTTTTTATTTTAAACTTTTTTGTTTATTTTATCTTTCTAAAAGGATCATCTAATAAAGTGTTTTTACATAAAAATGTAAAAAAAAAAATAAAATTATAAAAATCGGTGGCAATTCAAAAAAATACATGTATTTTTGAATTACTTACCTTATTTTATAAGGAGCCGAATGAAAGAAAACTTTCACGTTCGGTTTTTGAATTAGAGGCATTTTTTATTTTTAATAAATGTCGACTATAACCTTTAGCCTTCTAACGATGCGGGTTCGATTCCCGCTACCCCTTTCTAAAAAGAATTTGAAATGATAAACTCAAAAAAATTTATCATTTCAAATTCTTTTTTAAGCGTCCATCGTCTAAAGGATAGGACAGAGGTTTTCTAAACCTCCAGTATAGGTTCGAATCCTATTGGACGTAATTATTTAAACTAAATAAACTTTTATTCATTTTAATTAATAGTAAACATAAACAAAAGTTTTGTAATTTTTTTTATTTTTCTTCTTGAAATAAGAAAAGTTCGATATGTTCAGTGATAGCTTCCTTTAAAAGATTTTCTGCTTGTTCTGTAAAAACTTTAGTAGAACGAATAATTTCCGCAAATTGTGGTTTATTAGTTACTAAGTATTCACGTAATTGAATTAAAAATTTTTTAACTTGTCCTGTTTCTAATACATCTAAGTAACCATTAACGCCAGTATAAATAGTAGCTATCTGTTCTTCTACACTAAGGGGTGCTGATTGAGATTGTTTAAGTAATTCACGTAATCTTTGACCTCTTGCTAATTGATTTTGAGTAGCCTTATCAAGATCAGAAGCAAATTGAGCAAAAGCTTCCAATTCTGCAAATTGAGCTAATTCTAATTTTAATTTACCAGCTACTTGTTTCATAGCTTTAATTTGTGCAGCAGAACCTATCTGGATCACAATCTGTGTCAACTAAACAAATTGTAGGAATTCCTAAAGTAATGCATTCTTGAATAGCTGTAAATTGAATTTTTTTGTTGATCAATAATAATAACAATGTCAGGTAAACTTGTCATATATTTAATACCACCTAAATACTTTTGTAAATGATCTAATTGTCTTTTTAAATTTGCTGCTTCTTTTTTAGGAAGTCGATTTATTGTTCCTGTTTTTTTTTTATTTTCTAAATCTTTAAATTTTTGAAGACGAGTTTCTATAGTTGACCAATTTGTTAACATACCCCCAAGCCATTTTTGATTTACATAATGACATCTAGCTTTTAGAGCAGATGACTCAATTAAATCAGCTGCTTGATATTTTGTTCCTACAATTAAAAATTGTTTTCCTTTACTTGACGCATTTGCAACTAAATCACAAGCTTCAGATAAAAATCGAGCTGTTTGAGTAAGATTTATAATATGAATACCTTTTCTTTCTGTAAAAATATAAGGTGCCATTTTTGGATTCCATTTCCGAGCTTGGTGACCAAAATGAACACCTGCTTCCATCATTTCTTCTAAATGAATATTCCAAGATTTTTGTTTCATTTTTTTTATTTATAATAAAAGTTTATATAAAATAGATTTTAACTATATATCATTAAATTTCTATTTTTTTTTAAATAGAAAAATTATTTTTGTTAATATTATTTTGCGAAATTGATTCTTTTAATACATTATTTATTCCTAATAATATGGGTTTATAAGGAACTGCTTCTTCTAAAGCACGGTTCATTTTTTGTGTTCTAGAAAATTCAATAAGTTCTCCAGGTAAAAAAACATTAGTCATTCCATCTTCTAAAGTTACTACTTTAGAAGTCATTTGACGTACAATTATTTCTATATGTTTATTTGATATTTGTACTCCTTGAGACTGATACACTTTTTGAATTTGATCAACCAAAGTTATTTGTCCTTGTTCCATACTAATTTTTGTACTTAAAAAAAAGCCCCAAAGATTACCAATAAATTTAGTCATATCATTATTCCAATCTTCAAATCCATTTTCTAAGTTAATAGAAACTGAATTTACTGGACGTGCTTCTAGTAATTGTTCAACTTTAGGAAGACCTTGAATTATATCGCCAGATTTTAATCTTTCATATATAAGTGTTATTAAAGTATCTCCTTCTTTAATAAATTCACCATAATTATTATGAATAGTAGCTCCTCCAGTGGCTAAATAAGGTTTAGCTAATCTAATAATAAAATAGTTTGTATTTATACTTATAATTTGCCCAGATGGAAAACTTGTTTTATATTTAGATATCACAAAATTTTCAAAAAGGAATTGTCCAAGCTTTATAATTTGAAAATTCATTCTTTTTTTTAATAAAGAAAATAAAGGAAAACACCAATTGAATAAATTATAATTTATATTTTTTCCTAAAATCAATTTATTAATTTTTTTAGATTCATCCATTAAAAACCATTTTGGATTTTGACAAGTCTGTTGAAATTTATTAATAATTGAATATTTATTTGATATTAATTTAGTATAATTAACTAAATAAAATGAACTAAAAGAATTTGTTACAATATTATGTAAATTACCTAAAAAAATCCCTAGAAAATTTTTTTTTGAATAAAATTTTGAAATTTTTATTAAATTCAAAAAATTTCAGTAGAAGTATTAGTATTTGTTTTTATTGAAATGTTTTTTGTTAAAAATTTAAATGTTTTTAAATTGATGAGGATAAAATAATAAAAGATTGTATTCCATTATTTTGATTAGATATTATTCGAATAACACCTTGTTTTTTATTTTTTAATTCATTTCTTGAAATAGAAAAAAAATGATCATAATAGTTTTTTTTTAAAACATTTTTTGAAATAGTTTTTTTTTTTTTTTTTTTATTAGAATTCTATTAAAAAAGAAAGTTTTATTTTTTCGTTTTTATTTTCAAAAAAAAAAAGCTTCTTTAAAAAAATATTTTTTTTTCCAATGTACAAGTAAACAAGTTTGAATTAATTGAATGTTTTTTTCATTTATTATTTGAATTTGTTCGTCATCTTCGTAAAGAAGATAATTTATAGTTTTAATTTCTACTTTTTTATTTTTTTTTAATAAATCAAAAAGAGTTGATTTATTTAATTTTTTAGATATTTTATATTCAACGGCTGGTCGTATTAAAACGAACGGTTTTTCTTTAGAAGGCATAATCCATTGAAGATATGTCCAATTTTTGCATTCAAATTCATTAAAAAGTTTTTTTCCTGGTGGTATTAAAATACTTATTTGTTTTGAAATTTTATATGTTTCATTTGGATAATATATAGTTCCAGGTAATATTTTTAACTCATAATTATTATTTCCTTTTTTTTGAATTTTTACTAATCCATTGGTATTACTCCTTATATTCGAAGTAATAAGCGTACCTGCTTGAATAAATTTATTATTTTTTATAAAAACAGAAGATAAAGATTGAGTTAAAACATATACTTCTTCAGGAATAAAGAAAAAATTGCCTTCTTTAATAATTGAATATCTTGGTCTAAATAATTTCGTTTGTGGATCTTCAAAATTAGTGTTTTGATTAATTAAATCAACTTTAATATTACCATATTTTAAAATTCCTGAATTTTTTACTTTATATGAAGGATCATCTAAAATTGCAAAAATCTCATTATTTTTTAAAACCCCATTTTTTTTTATTTTAAGAAATAATGGGCAAGTTAAATTTTTATTTTTTAAAAAATAAAAATTTTTATTTTTTTATATTATATTCTTTTGTAAAATGAAATTATAATTTTTGAATTATTAATTTTATTTAATATATTATTTGTTAATTGGGATTTAATAAAAATTTTGTTCTTTTTATAAAGATAAAAATGAAAAAGAAAAAGATTTAATTGAGTTTTATTTTTTACAAAAGAAAATTCATTTTTTTCTTTTGTAAGATAAATTGGAAAATCAATTTTATCTTGGTTTTTATAAAATAATACAGATAAATCATTGTTTTTTTTATGAAAATTTCCTGATAATATCCATATATGACACGTTTTAAGTATAAGGTGAATATTACTATGTATATATTCAGAAGCGTGACGTACTTTTGTACTCCAATGCATTTCGCCTTCTAAATTAGAATAAATATATTTTTGAACTTTTTCTTTAAAAGGTGATGTTTTAGCCCGAATTTCGGCAATAACTTGTTTGGATTCCACGTATTGATTATTTTGAACTAATAATAAACTTTTTGGTGGAATAGTTAAATTATGTACTTTATTTTTACTTTTAATTACTAAAAATAAATTAGTATGACACATCCATGCAGGATGTCCATGTCTTGTTCGTGTTGGATATACAAAATTTTCATTAAATTCAATAATTCCATTAAAAGGGGTTCGTACATGCTCTGCAATATCTCCTGTAAACACTCCACCAGTATGAAATGTTCGTAAAGTTAATTGAGTTCCAGGTTCTCCTATAGATTGTCCTGCAATAATTCCGACAGCCTCTCCCATTTCTATTAAATTGCCATGACTTAAACTCCAACCATAGCATAATTGACAAATCCAATTCATACTTTTACAAGTTAAAGGAGATCGTAGAAATATTTGTTTTGTTTTTAATGTTATTAATCTATTGGCTAAAAGTGCGCCGATATCTTGATTTCGTGGAGCAATACATCTATGATCTATATATATATTTTCTGCAATCACACGTCCGATTAATTTTTGTTGAAAATTATTTTTTTTTTCTGATAAATTATTTACATTTATACCATAAAGAGTACCACAATCTACTTTTCGGACAACAATATGTTGAACTACTTCAACAAGTCTTCGAGTAAGATATCCTGCATCAGAGGTACGTACTGCAGTATCTACTACTCCTTTCCGTGCTCCATAGCAGGAAATTATGTATTCTGTTAAAGATAAACCTTCTCTAAAATTACTTTGAATTGGTAAATCAATAATCTGACCTTGAGGATCTGACATTAATCCTCTCATACCTACTAATTGATGAACTTGAGATGTGCTGCCTCGAGCTCCTGAAAAAGACATCATATGAACTGGATTTAACGGATCTGTTATTCGAAAATTAGGATTCATTTCCTGTTTTAAATATTCACTTGTAGCATACCATGTTTCTATTAGTTGACGCAATTTTTCTACTGCGTGTAAACTCCCATAATTATGGTGTTTTTCTGAAAGATTACCATATTGTTCTGCATCTTCAATAAGCCAACTTTTAGAAGGTGCTGTTAAAAGATCATCAATACCTAATGAAATAGCGCCAAAAGTAGCTTGTTGAAATCCTAATGTTTTTAATTGATCTAAAATATGTGTTGTATATGTAATTCCAAAATGTGCTATTAATCTGCTTATAAGTTGTTTTATGGCAGTTCGATCCATAACTTTATTATAAAATATCAAATTGACTGGTTCTGCCATAATAAAAAACCTCTTGTTTTTATAAACATAAATAAACAATGAATTTAAGCCATTGAAATGAATGGCTCCTTTTTTATCCATTTTTTTCAATTTTTTGCACAAATGTTTTTTGTTTTAGAGATGCTTTATAAGTACCTTGTATAGCTTCTTCAATTTGTTGATTAAAAAGAATACGTCCAGCTGTTGTACAAATATAAGTACTAATAATTTCTTGGTTTTTATTTTTTCTAAGTTGGTAATGTTCATAAATTTGAAAAGAATTTCCAAAAGATTTGTATTGAATTTCAATAGGTCCTTCTTGATTTAGTAAGGTTATTATTCGTAAATTTATTTGCCATCGAAGCCATAAGGAACTATGTAAATAAATCTGTTTTTGTTGAAGAGCTCGAAAAACATTATCATAACTAGAAAAATAAGGTATTTGAGAAAACTTTTTTTTACTATCATATTTTTTTGATGGATTATATTTATTTCCGTATATACCTTGATTATTTTCAATTGTTAAAATATAAAGTCCAAGAAGCATATCTTGACTTGGCACAGAAATAGGTTCTCCTGTAGCTGGAGATAATAAATTTTTATGAGAAAGCATAAGTAAACGAGCTTCTGCTTGAGCTTCTAATGATAAAGGTATGTGAACAGCCATTTGATCTCCATCAAAATCAGCATTAAAACCACCACAAACTAACGGATGTAAATGAATAGCTCGTCCATTTACTAAAATTGGTTGAAATGCTTGTATTCCTAATCTATGTAATGTTGGTGCTCTATTTAATAAAATAGGATGTCCTTGCATAACTTCTTGAAGTACTTTCCAAATAATAGGTTCTTTATTTTGAATCATAGTTTTCGCTGCTCTCAGATTAGGAGCAAAATTTCGTCCAATAAGACCTCGAATAACAAATGCTTGAAAAAGTTCTATTGCCATTTCGCGAGGTAATCCACATTGATGCAATGGTAGAAAAGGGCCTACTACAATAACAGATCTACCTGAATAATCAACCCTTTTTCCAAGTAAATTTTCACGAAATCTTCCTTCTTTTCCTTCAATTAAATCAGAAAAAGATTTGTAAGGTCTATTATGACTGTCTTTCATAGGTTGTCCTCGAATACCGTTATCGATAAGTGCATCAACAGCTTCTTGAACTAATCGTTTTTGGCAAACAACTAAACCTCCTGGAGTAGAACCACTTCGTGCCAAAAAATCAAGAAGAGTATTATTTCTATAAATAACTCTTCTATAAAGTTCATTTAAATCAGATGTTATTAATTCACCTTCTCCTAACTCAATCATCGGACGTAATTCCGGGGGAAGGACTGGTAATAATGATAAAACCATCCATTCTGGTTTTATATTTGTTTGAATAAAATGTTTAGCTAGTTTTATTCGTCTAACTAAAAGATCTTTTCTTCGCTGAATTTTTCTATCTTCCCATTCATTTCCAGTTGATTTTTGTTCAGCAAACTCTTTCCATTCTAAGTGTGCAAGATTTATTACATTTTGTAAGTTTAAATTAGTTAATTGTTTTTGAATAGCATCTCCTCCAGTTGCGATTTCTCTATTTTGAAAAACTTCAAAACCTCTAGGAGAAAAAAAGCGAGGAAATATATCTTTCCAAGATTGGTCTTCATATTTAAATAAACCTTGTAATTTTAATAAAGTGGGTTTTTTTTTAGTTATAGGTCTAGCAAAGAAAGAGATTGGGATAGGTTATTTATAGAATTCCCCCCAAGAATCGGACATGAAAGTTTTCCGTCATCCGGCTCAAATAGTGATAATTTTTTATTAAAAACTTTGATTATAAAATAAAAAAAAAAAAAAAAAAAAATTGCTACTCAGGACTCAAGTCATTTTTTATTATTGAGTTGTCTCATTCCTTTAAAAAATATATATTTATATATATATTTTTATTATTGAATAAAGGGTTTTCTTGTCTGTATTTTGATTTTGGTATCCTTTAGGTTTTTGCTCTATTTCGATGATTTTTTTTAGTACATTTGCGATGAATTTACTTTAAATTTACCATTAAAAAAATATAAATTTTTTGATTATTTTTTTACGAAATCTAAATAGCAAATAATTTTTTTCTATAACCCTAGATTAAATCCTCTAAACAAATAAAAAAAATAATATGATAATTGTTTTTTTTTTTTTGAGCTTCATTTCATAATTTTATTAAGTAATGTCAAATTTTGAGGTATTTATTAAAAGTAAATTAAAAATAACAGTTGTTTGTTTCTGTTAAAATCAAAATCAATATGATCAAGTCACACATCGCAGTAAACTAGACTTTCTAATTCTTTAAGCGGTTTAGCTAAAAGATTAGCAATATAACTAGGAAGACGTTTTAAATACCAAACATGAGTTACAGAACATGCTAATTTAATATATCCCATTCGATATCTTCGAATTCGAGATTCAATAAATTTACTCCGCATTGTTCACAAAATTTAATATTTTCTTTCTTTTTTTCAATACCTTGGTATTTTCCACATGCACAAACTCCACTTTTAATAGGTCCAAAAATTTTTTCGCAAAATAAACCATCTTTTTCGGGTTTATGTGTTTTATAATGTAATGTGTAAGGTTTTCTTACTTGACCAACAATTTCACCATTAGGTAATATCCTTTCTGCCCAATTACGAATTTGTTCAGGTGAAGCTAATTCAATGCGAAGATGTTGATGTTTTTTTGATAAGTCATAACATAAAAATTCCAAATTAGTTTTAACTTTTAAATTTCTTTTAATTTTAATTTCAAATTTTTTTCACATATAATAACATGATTAATTTCTAAAGCTAAAGATCGTAATTCTCTTACAAGTAATTTAAATGATTCCGGAGCAGTATTTGGTTTAGGAATAGGTTCTCCAGTAACAATAGCACCAAGAACTTCATAACGAGCTCGAATATGGTCAGATTTTATAGTTAACATTTCTTGTAAAATATAAGCTACACCAAAGCCTTCTAAAGCCCACACTTCCATTTCACCAACTCTTTGACCTCCTCTTCTAGATCTTCCTCGAAGTGGTTGTTGTGTAACTAATGCATATGGACCACTAGAACGGGCATGTATTTTATCATCAACTTGATGAATTAATTTTAACATATAAGCTTTTCCAATAGTTATAGGTTGTTCAAAAATTTCACCTGTTCTTCCATCTATTAAGCGACTTTTCCCAGGATTATCTGGTTCAAATAACCATGGATTTGTTGTTTTTTTACTTGCTTTATAAAGTTCAGAAAAGACTAGCTTTCTTGAGGCTTCTCTTTCATATCGTTCGTCAAAAGGAATTATTCTATAATTTTTGTGAAGAAAACTTCCTGCTAGACCCAACAAACATTCAAAAATTTGTCCTACATTCATTCGTGAAGGTACGCCTAATGGACTTAATATCATATCTATTGGTGTACCATCTTGTAAAAAAGGCATATCTTGTCTTGGTAATATTTTTGAAATAATACCTTTATTTCCATGTCTTCCAGCAACTTTATCACCTATTTGAATTTTACGTTTTTGTAAAATATAAATATGAATAATTTGTGCTGTATTAGCAGAATTGTCTTCTTGAGAGATTAATCGAATATCAATAACTCGACCCCTACCTCCTGGAGGGACTTTAAGACAAGTTTCTTTTGAAGTTGCTACTTGAATTCCAAAAATAGCTTGTAATAATTTTCCTTCTGGAGCACGTAAATTTTCTTCTGTTTCTTGAGGTGTTAATTTTCCGACTAAAACATCTCCTGTCTCAACCCAAGAACCTGTTAATACAATGCCATTTTGATCTAAATGACGAAGTAAGTAATCATCTAAATGGGGTATTTCGTTAGTAAATTTTTCAGGACCTTGACTTGTTACACGAGCTTCAATTTCATATCTTTCAATATGAATTGAAGTATAAATATCTTCATAAATTAGACGTTCATTAATTAAAATTGCATCTTCAAAATTGTAACCTTCCCAAGGCATATAAGCTACTAAAATATTTTTACCTAAAGCTAATTCGCCATTTGCAGTAGCAGCTCCGTCTGCTAAAATTTGCCCTTTTTATATATTTTTTCTTTTTTTACTTGAGTTTTTTGATGCATACACGTACTATTATTAGAACGCTGATATATTATTAAATTTTTATCAATTTTTTTTTTTTTTAAGGATAAAATAATTTGATTACCATCAAGATATTCTATTTTTCCTCCGTGTAATGAGACAGTAACACTTCCCGAATCTAACGCTGTTTGACTTTCTATACCTGTTCCTACAATACATTTTTCAGGTTTTAAAAGTGGAACTGCTTGACGTTGCATATTTGAGCCCATTAAAGCTCTATTTGCATCGTTATGTTCAAGAAAAGGAATAAGAGATGCTCCAACGGAGAAATATTGTAAAGGAAAAATACTTCGAAGGTGAACTTGTTCCCACGCAATAGCTACAAAATCTTGTCGATAGCGAGCAGGGGTTATTTGTTCTTCTTGACTATTTTGATCTAATGCTAAACAATTGCCAGTAGCTATTCGATAGTATTCATCTTCAGCAGCAGATAAGTTAATAATTTCTTCTAAATTCGATAATTTAGATATTTTATAAAATGGACTTTCTAAACAACCTAAAATACTTATTTTTGCATGAATAGCTAATGAAGCTATTAGTCCAGCATTCATTCCTTCAGATGTTTCTATAGGACAAATTCTTCCATAATGACTAGCGTGAATATCACGTACTTGAAAACTTGCGGTTCTTCTTGTTAATCCACCAGGTCCTAAAGAACTTAATCTTCGTTTATGAACTATTTCAGTTAATGGATTTGTTTGATCTAAAAATTGAGACAATGGATGTGAACCAAAAAATTCTTTAAAAGTCATTATTAATGGAGTTGAACTTACTAAACTTTTTGGAGTCGGCAATCGTTTTCGTTTTGTGGCTCCTCGTAAAATTTGTCGAACTGAATTTTCTAAACGATTTAATGCTAATTTTAATTGATCTTGTAATAAATCTGCTACAGAACAAACACGTCGATTTTTTAAGTGATCTATATCATCAATTGTACCTATTCCAAATTTTAATTTGATTAAATAATCAACAGCTGCTAAAATATCTTGTGGTAATACAAAAATTTCATTTTCAGGTACATTAAGATTTAATTTTTTGTTTAAATTTAATCGTCCAATTTTACCTAACTCACATCTCTGTTGAAAAAATTTTTTTTGTAATTCTTTTGCGTATCGATTCAGAAAAAAAAAGATCTCCACCTATGCAATATAGGTGTTTATAAAGTTCCACTATAGCATCTTCTGTTGAATTCGGATATTCTTTTTTTGTTTTTTTTTTTATAAACTCTAAAAAAATTTTAGGATAACAAACACTGTCTAAAATATTTTGTAAATTTAAACCCATAGCTAATAATAAAACTAAAATAGAAACTTTTTTTTTTTTTACTTATACGTGCCCATATTCTTGTTTTTCCATCAATTTCTAATTTTAGTCTTCCTCCCCAATTGGAAATTAACGTTCCAGTATATATAGGAATTCCGTTATGATCTAATTCTGAATTATAATAAATTCCGGGACTTCGTAAAATTTGATTAATTATAACTCGAGCTACTCCATTAACAACAAAAGTACCTTGAGAATTCATTAAAGGAATACTTCCAAGAAAAACTATTTGTTTTTGTATTTTTCCTTTTTTTTTTTGTGTTAACTGAGCTGGTACGTAAACGTCGGATGAATAGGTAATAGATTGATAGACGGCATCTCTTTCTTTTAATAATGGTTCTGCTAATTTATATTGTTCACCAAATATTTGAAACTCGAATTCTTGATCTATGTCTTCAATTATTGGAAAATTACTAAGTTCTTCGCTCAAACCTTGATTTATAAAACGATTAAATCCTTCAAATTGTATTTTACCAAATTCAGGGAGTATAAAAATCTCCATATTTTCCTCTAAATTATTATTGAGTGTATTTTATTAATTATTAGAAATAAAAAATTGAATATATTTTTGTTATAAAAATATTGAATATGGCTTGAAATTAAAAATAATACGTTGTATTATAGAATTAATTAAAATGAAGGCGACATGGCCAAGTGGTAAGGCAGAGGACTGCAAATCCTTTATCCCCAGTTCAAATCTGGGTGTCGCTTTATTAACAAAATATAGAAACTGTGGATTGTCTATTATGTCATTTTTAAAAACAAATTGTACTGCTCTATATATTATAGCCTGATATATTTTCTATGTTTTTTAATTTCTTATATTATAGACAACCCAATACAATATTAAAACAATAAAAACAAAAAAGCAAGTTAATTTTTCAATTTTTTAATTAGCAAAAAATATCAAAAATTATCTAAAAAAATATATTTCTATATATATATATAGATATAGATATATCTCTATATATTATATAGATATCTATATAATATATAGATATATATATATTATATAGAAAGAAAAAAATTTTTGATAGTAAAAAAAAAAAATGCAAAATAAAGGATTTTTTAAATGGATATTATTAATATAGCCTGGGCTGCTTTAATGGTTATTTTACTTTTCTCTTTCGCTTGTTGTATGGGGACGAAGTGGTTTATAAATAAGTTTTTAAAAAAGCATTGAATTCAAAAATTCAATGCTTTTTTTTTTTGTAAAAAATGTGTCTTGTATAATTTAATTCATTCCATTTTTTTTTTAATTTAAAATTTTCATAAATGTATTGATATATATATTTTTTTTTTAAGTTTACAGATTTTTTTTTAGATTTTATAAAATTTATATTTTTTCTTAAATAAAGACTTTCTGCAATAAAAAAAATAGTTGTTCCACTTAATAGAATTTGAGACAACAAAAGAATAGGATCTAATCGCCAACCTTGAAAAAAAAGAATTCCTCCACATAATAACCCAATAGATGAGAAAAAAAAATCATAATATTAGGATAGGTTTTAAAATTAATTATTTATTTTCCCCCCCTTGAAAACCATATATGATATTTTTCAACTCTGTATGAAGCTTAAACAAAAACCATAAAACATGGTTTTTCCTCTAAATCCAAGTAATTTTTTTTAAGTCTTGGATTGTCTTTTTTTTATAATTAACAAAAAAAATTAAGAATTTGTTAATTATAAAAATTATATTTTTTGTACTATTTAAAAAAATATTTAGGTTCATATTAAATTTCGTTGTTGTTGTTGTTGTTTTTTCTCTAGAGAAAAAAAAATTTTAACAAAAATCCTATTTTTTACATTTAAAGAGTATATTTTCGAAATAACATAAAAATGTTTAAATATTTTAACCATAGGTTTTTATAAAACTTTTCAATAAAGTTTTTCTAATTTTAAAAAATTTTCAAGTTTCATATTAATTATATATTCAAAATATGTTGAAAATTTTTTAAGTACATTTTAAATCACACCTCTAGAAACATAAGGTTCCCTTAATTTAAGGGCATATAAAAATAGACCTATTATAATTAATCCAACGCCTAGTATTGTACTAGGTCCTAGTTCCATATGATTCATTTCTTATCTAATAATTTAATAATTGTAATAGTAATAAAAAAAGAAGAAAAAAATATAAATTTTATATTTTTTTCTTCTTTTTATAAATATTTAAATAATATAAATTTTCTAAGAACAAATTTTGAAAAATTTAACTATTTTGACTAGCTGTTTGTACATAAAGAATAAGTAAAAAAGCAGTAGGAATTAAAATAAACAAAGCCGTAGCAATAAATGCTAAAATATTAACTTCCATAATTATATTATTTTAAGGGTTATTTAAAAAATATTAAAAATATCATCTGATAAAAAATATGAATCTGTTTTTTGACAGTCATATATAATTTTGGTTAAATTTTAATTAAAATTTTAATATACAATTTAATCAATGTTCATAAAAAATATATGTTTTACATATATAAATTTCTTTACTATCAATAGAATAGTATAACATAAAAAATATTTATCTAAAAAATTTAACTAAATAATTTTATTTTATTGCCTTGAAGAGGACTCGAACCTCCATGCTTTAAGCACGAAATTTTGAATCTCGCGTGTCTACCATTTCACCATCAAGGCTCTAATTATTAGAGAATTTTTTTCTTCTCTCTATATATATATATAAGTTGGTGATGTAATAATATAAGCTTGAATATAAGGATTCATTTCATTATTTTTTTTAGTTAAAATTAATTTAATTATTTTTAAATAATAGTAAAGTGAAATTACACTTGTAATTAACCCAATAAAAACTAATAAATAAAAGCCTGATTGCCATCCACACCAAAATAAATACAATTTTCCAAAAAAACCAGTTAAAGGAGGAAGTCCTCCTAATGATAACAAGCATAATATTAAGGAAAAACTTAATAAAGGATCTTTTATATACAAACCTGCATAATCACGAATATTAAAATTTCTAAAAAAAATTTTCCATTCGTTTGGTGAAAAAGCAAACAAAATATTAAAAATTTTAGCAGCTAAAGCTAATCCAGCTATTTTTGAAGTAACAGAAAGAAAAGCAACGACTGGAGTAGGTGAGTTAGAGTCGAAAAAAATGAAAAATTTTTTCTCTCATTCAAAACCGTGCATGAGATTTTAATTTCACACGGCTCCTAAGTAATAAAAAATTGTATTAATAGATTTTTCAAAAATTTATAACTTTCCTCGCGTATGTATCATTAAAAATTATACTAATTTTAAAACTTTTCGAGGAATCCTTCTATTTCAATGATTTTTTTCAATGAAATTTTTTTTTCGTTCTCAATAGTTAGTAATTGAATTTATTTTAGGAATTTTTATATTATTACTAATACTATTATTTTTTTACACTTTTAGTCTCGAAGAATAAAAACTAAATAAAAAAAAAAAAAAGTATTTATTAATTAATTAATTTTTCAAATACTCCGTAATATTTATTAACTTTTTTAATAATTTTTATTAAAAAATAAAAATTAATTGGTGAAATTTTGCGTTATTTCATTTTGTAAAAATTTTGTTTTAATTTGAGTGAAAAAAAAAATATATTTATATATATATATCTATTGAGTTTTTTATTAAAATTATGAAAAAATTTTATAACGAATCGCACTCCTTCATAAATATCAGGAGTCCATTGATGAAATGGAACTAAAGAAAGTTTAAATGCAAGTCCTACGAGAATACAAATAAACGCAATAAAAGTTCCGGAAGAGTTATACGTTTCCGCATTTAAAAGACCATTTGTTATTTTTTTTTTTTGTATGTTAGTTTCTCCACCCGATAAACCATATAACCAAGAAAAACCATAAGCAAGAATAGAAGAACTTGTTCCACCTATAAGTAAATATTTGATAGCAGCTTCATTAGATCGAATATCTCTTTTTGTATAACTGCATAGTAAATAAGAACATAAACTTAAGCATTCTAATGAAACAAAAATAGTAACTAAATCATTAGCTCCACACAAAAACATTCCTCCTACAGTCGCTGTTAATATAAATATTAAAAATTCAGGAATAGCCATTTTTGTACATTTAATATATTCAATTGATAAAGGAATGCATAAAATGGAACAAAGTGCTATAAACGACTGGAATATTCTATTAAAACTATCTGTTTGAAATGACCCTAAAAAACTAATAATAGGGTTTGTTTTGTATTGAAATAATAATATTATTATGCTTATTAGTAAACTTGTTAAGGAGATGAAATATAACCAAGTTGTATTTTTTTTAGGAAATGTTAAATCAATTATTAAAATAAGTAATAAACTAAAAATTAAGATACATTCTGGTAAAATAGTACTTCCATATAAAAAAAACATATCAAGTTCTAATTTCATAAAAATTTTCCAAAAGATAAAATGTTTTACAATTGAAACCATAAAAAAACTAAAACAATTTTTATTGTATTGAAATATGCTTTAATAATAAAAAATATTAAAGCATATTTCAATACAATAAAAATTGTTTTTTAGAATTTATACATTTTTATTTAACGAAAATGAGCAAAAGCTCTATTAGCTTCTGCCATTTTATGAGTTTCTTCTTTTTTACGAATAGCAATTCCATTATCTCTGGCTGCGTCAATTAATTCATAACTAAGTTTAAAAGCCATATTTTGACCTGAGCGTTTCCGTGAGGCTCCTAATAACCAACGAATAGCTAATGCTTTTCCTTGGGTAGATTTAATTTCTAGCGGAACTTGATAAGTGGATCCGCCGATGCGTCTTGCTTTGACTGTTACGTTAGGAGTTACTTTTCGAACTGCTTGACGTAATACAAATAATGGATTTTTTTTTGTTTT
>MUAA02000178.1:187500-192684 GCA_014180765.2 Marchantia paleacea
ACTCTACCTTCTTTTATTATAGGGAAAAAAGATAACGATAGCAATCCCCTAAACTCTCCATCGAAAATTTTTGAGACAAGGGGAGGCGGTCAACCATCACTATGATCTTCTCCAGTGTCCTCCCCGAGTATTTTTCCGATTCCTTTTTTTGAATAAAACAAAGCAGATTTTATAGCACTTGGAAATTCTATTCAATCACAAAATCTCTTTCAATCCAATCCCCCTTCCTGTTGGTACTTTGACCTCTTTGCTTACTTCATGTTGTAGAGTCTTTGGCTCATAGGCTAAATGTTAGAGTACGTAACATTCTATCCGATCTACTCCGGTTTTTTGTTAATCAAGTAGTGAGGTTGTGGAAAGTAGCGAAGTCAGGAAAAATCCATATTCACGATTGTATCCTCATTCTTTCAAGAATTTCAAATTTACTTAATCAATTAATTCAAAAGCTCACAATAACATAAAATATGTTATCATAAATAAATATTATTTAAATAATATAGCTATATAAAAAAAACAAAAACATACAAAAAATTAAAAAAAATAGATAAGAAGAAATTCTTCCTCCTTCTATATATTTTAAACTTTCACCTCCAAAAAAAACTAAAAATGCCAATTCCATTTATAATTCCATCAATAATCCATCGATCAATAAAAGAAACTATTTTAATTAAAAATCTTAAACCTTTAAAAAAAAAAGAATAATAAAAACTATCTATATAAGCTCGATAATAAGACCAATTATAAATAGAAGTCGAAAAACTTTTTAAAATAACATCTATTTTAGATTGAAATGGTAATTTTTTATTTTCTTTGTTTAAAGAAAATAAATTAGGACCATATAAATAAAAAGCAATTAATATTCCAAAAAAAGCTATAATAATAGACGGAATTGCATTAAATAAAAATTCTAAAACTTTTTCAGAATTACTGTAATTAAAAAGAATTTATGGATAAAGTAAGCCAATAAGATAAAAAATCAACATTTATTGTATTTTCATCAAATAAAACTCCAATAAATCCTATAAATATAGTAGGTATTGTTAAGAAAATTAAAGGAAATAACATTACATTATTAGCTTCTTTAGGATATAAAATAAGTTTTTTGTCTAATTTAGATTGTTCTTTTTTTAATTCTAAACTGCCCCATATTGAAATAGAAGATAATTTCTTCGAATCATCAAAAAAATGACCACGAAATTCTCCTTCAAAAGTTAAAAAATATATACGAAACATATAAAAAGCGGTTAAACCAGCTGTAAAAAAAGCAATTGATCCTAAAATAGGAAAATGTACCCAACTATTAACTAAAATTTCGTCTTTAGACCAAAAACAAGCAAAAGGTGGAATTCCACAAAGAGAAAGTGTACCAAACAAAAAAGTTATTGCAGTTATTGGCATATATTGTCTTAAACCACCCATAAAAATCATATTTTGACTTTTATTCGGATGATAACCTACAATAGGTTCCATTGAATGAATAACTGAACCAGAACCAAGAAATAGTAAAGCTTTTGAATAAGCATGTGTAATAAGATGAAATAAACCAGCTTTGTAAGATCCGATGCCTAATGCTAACATCATATATCCTAATTGTGACATTGTTGAATAAGCTAAACCTTTTTTAAGATCTTTTTGAGCTAAAGCAATAGTAGCTCCTAATAAAGCTGTAATGGCACCTGTCCAAGAAATGATACTCATGACAAATGGTAACATTTGAAAAAGAGGAAACATTCGAGCAATTAGAAAAATACCAGCTGCAACCATAGTTGCAGCATGAATAAGGGCTGAAATGGGTGTAGGTCCTTCCATAGCATCTGGTAACCATATATGTAATGGAAATTGTGCAGATTTAGCTATTGGACCTAAAAACAAAAACAAAGCACAAAAGGTAGCAAAAACTAAGTTAATTTGATTATAACTTAGTAATTCAAAAAATCGTTTTGATAACTGTTGAAAATCAAAACTACCTGTTATCCAATAAAAACCCAAAATACCTAATAATAATCCAAAATCGCCTATACGATTTGTAACAAAAGCTTTTTGACAAGCATTAGCTGCACTTGGTCTAGTAAACCAAAAACCAATTAATAAATATGAACACATTCCAACTAATTCCCAAAAAATATAAACTTGTATTAAATTAGGACTAAGAACTAAACCTAACATTGATGCAGTAAAAGACTTAAATAACAGAAAAATTTAATATATCCTTCATCATAAAACATATAACTATCACTATAAATCATAACCATAACTGCTACTGTAGTTACTAAAACTAACATAATTGAAGTAAGTGGATCAAGTAAATATCCTATTTCTAAAACAAGATTTTTATAAAGAACCCAAGACCATAAATATCTATGAATTGAACTACCTGTAATTTGTTGCCAACATAACTGAAACGATAGTAACATAGCTAAGCTTAAAAACAGGATACTAATAAAATTCTATTCTAGTTTAAAAATTTAATTAAATTTTTATTTAAAACAAATTAATAAATTTAAAACATTTATAACATAATGAGTACATACGCAATAATTGAAACAGGAGGACAGCAACTCCGAGTAGAAACTGGAAGATTTTATAATATTCGTCATTTTGTCTCATTAACACCAAATGAATTAGAACAAAACACAAAAATATTAATTTATCGAGTATTAATGATTCGTCAAGAGTCTACTATAAAAATGGGACATCCTTGGTTAAAAGGAGCGATAGTTAAAGGTAGAATTTTACATTCTTGTCTTGAAAAAAAAATTACAATTTATAAAATGATTTCAAAAAAAAAAAACACGACGTAAATTAGGACATCGACAAAAATCAACTCGATTTATAGTTGATTCTATTTTTTTAAATGGAAAAGAAATTTAATTATAAAAAAATATATAATATTTTTTTCAGCAATTTTTATAAATAAAAGGTAAGGTATTTTTTATTATGGCAGTTCCAAAAAAACGTACATCTAAATCTAAAACACGAATTCGTAAAGCTATTTGGAAAAATAAAGCTAATAAAAGCGCTTTAAGAGCTTTTTCTTTAGCAAAATCTATTTTAACAAATCGTTCAAAAAGTTTTTATTATACAATAAATGATAAATTATTAAATTCATCTAAATCCATATCAACGTCTAAATTAGATGAATCATAAAAAAAATGTATTTTGTCAATTTTTTGTTTTTATAAATAAAATAAGAAAGTTAATAAGTTTAACTACATTTTTTTAGGTTATTAAAAAATGATTCCACTTTTTTTTATTCCTCCTTTTATAATACTTTTCATTACTAAAGGAAAATTTCGATTTTTAACTAAATTTGAATTAGTCTTAGCTTTTGCATTGCATTATGGTACTTTTATCTTAGCTTTGCCGATTTTTTTTTTGTTATATAAAACTAAGCAACAACCTTGGAATATTTTATTACAAACAGCTCTTGAACCAGTTGTATTATCTGCTTATGGTTTTACTTTTTTAACTGCTTTATTGGCTACAATAATTAATGCAGTCTTTGGCCTAATTCTTGCTTGGGTTTTGGTAAGATATGAATTTCCAGGAAAAAAACTTTTAGATGCTACAGTAGATCTTCCATTTGCTCTTCCAACTTCAGTTGGAGGATTAACTTTAATGACTGTATTTAATGATAAAGGATGGATAAAACCAATTTGTTCATGGTTAAATATAAAATAGTTTTTAATCCTATAGGAGAGCTGCATGGTGTTTAGGTGCATCACCTTGGACAACTTTTTGGCATATTTTATTTCCACCATTAACTCCGTCATTATTAACAGGAACTGCATTAGGTTTTTCTAGAGCTTTAGGTGAGTATGGTTCAATAGTTTTAATAGCATCTAATATTCCAATGAAAGATTTAGTAATTTCTGTACTTCTTTTAAAAAACTTGAACAATATGATTATAAAAGTGCTACTATTATTGCAAGTTTTGTTTTAATAATTTCATTTACTGCACTTTTTTTTATTAATAAAATTCAGTTATGGAAAAAAACTTTTCATAAATAAATCTTTGAAAGAATTAAAATGGAAAAAGTGTATTTCATAGTTTTTTATGAAATACACTTTTTCCATTTTAATTAGTAAATTAATTATAATTTTTTTTTGAGTAGCGGGATTTGAACCCACGACTTTCATCACCCCAAGATGATACACTACCAAACTATACTCCGTATGACTTTTTTATAAAAAAGTTAAAAATTTTAAAAAATTATAGTATATAATTTAAATAAGCCGCTATGGTGAAATTGGTAGACACGCTGCTCTTAGGAAGCAGTGCTAAGGCTTCTCGGTTCGAATCCGAGTAGCGGCATAAATTTTTTTATTATAAAAATATGTTTTATAATATCTTTTTGTCTTTTTTATTTATTTATAATCAGTATTATATATTTTTTGTTAATTCAGTTTGTATACAATCTAAAAAACTTTAAATTTTTTATTATGCCATTTATAACCTTAGAGCGTATTTTAGCACATACATCTTTTTTCCTTCTTTTTTTTGTTACGTTTATTTATTGGGGAAAATTTCTTTATATAAATATTAAACCAATAACTATTTTAGGAGAAATAAGTATGAAAATTGCTTGTTTTTTTATAACAACTTTTTTATTAATTCGTTGGAGTTCTTCAGGACATTTTCCTTTAAGTAATTTATACGAATCTTCTATGTTTCTTTCTTGGAGTTTTACATTAATTCATTTAATTTTAGAAAACAAAAGCAAAAACACATGGTTAGGTATAATAACTGCACCAAGCGCAATGTTAACTCATGGATTTGCAACTTTAAGTCTCCCAAAAGAAATGCAAGAATCTGTTTTTTTAGTTCCAGCTTTACAATCTCATTGGTTAATGATGCATGTAACTATGATGATGTTAAGTTATTCTACTCTTTTATGCGGATCTTTATTAGCAATAACTATTTTAATTATTACATTAACAAAACAAAAAAATTTGCCAATACTTACATCTTATTTTAATTTGCCTTTTAATTCTTTTATTTTTAAAAATCTTTTACAACCAATGGAAAATGAAATATTATCATATAAAACGCAAAAAGTTTTTTCTTTTATTAATTTTCGTAAATGGCAATTAATAAAAGAATTAGATAATTGGAGTTATAGAGTTATTAGTTTAGGATTTCCTCTTAACTATTGGTATTCTATCTGGAGCAGTATGGGCTAA
>MUAA02000179.1:0-40192 GCA_014180765.2 Marchantia paleacea
GTACTAGTTTAACATGGGGTGGTGGAGACGTAATAGCAGTTGGTAGTAAAGTTGCTTTATTACCAATTCCGTTAGGAACAGCAGATTTTTTAGTACATCATATTCATGCATTTACAATTCATGTAACTGTTTTAATTTTATTAAAAGGTGTTTTATTTGCTCGAAGTTCTCGTTTGATACCAGACAAAGCTAATCTTGGTTTTCGTTTTCCTTGCGATGGACCTGGAAGAGGAGGAACTTGTCAAGTATCTGCATGGGATCATGTTTTCTTAGGTTTATTTTGGATGTATAATTCTATTTCTGTAGTTATTTTTCACTTTAGTTGGAAAATGCAATCTGATGTTTGGGGTACTATAAGCGAGCAAGGTGTTGTAACTCATATTACCGGTGGAAATTTTGCACAAAGCGCTATTACTATTAATGGTTGGCTTCGTGACTTTTTATGGGCACAAGCTTCTCAAGTAATTCAATCTTATGGTTCTTCCTTATCTGCTTATGGTCTTTTATTTTTAGGTGCTCACTTTGTTTGGGCTTTTAGTTTAATGTTCTTATTTAGTGGTCGTGGATATTGGCAAGAGCTTATTGAATCCATTGTTTGGGCTCACAACAAATTAAAAGTTGCTCCTGCTATCCAGCCTCGCGCCTTAAGTATTACACAAGGCCGTGCTGTAGGAGTAGCTCATTACCTTCTAGGTGGAATTGCCACAACATGGGCATTCTTTCTAGCAAGAATTATTGCAGTAGGATAATGGCGAGGATTTGAAAAGCATTATGGCATCAAGATTTCCCAAATTTAGCCAGGGCCTATCTCAAGACCCAACTACGCGTCGTATTTGGTTTGGTATTGCGACCGCACATGACTTTGAAAGTCATGATGATATGACTGAAGAACGTCTTTATCAAAAGATTTTTGCGTCACATTTTGGTCAATTAGCAATCATTTTTTTATGGACTTCTGGTAATTTATTTCACGTTGCTTGGCAAGGTAATTTTGAAGCATGGGGACAAGACCCTTTACATGTCAGACCAATTGCTCATGCAATTTGGGATCCGCATTTTGGTCAACCAGCTGTTGAAGCTTTTACTCGAGGAGGAGCTTCTGGACCAGTTAATATAGCATATTCTGGTGTATACCAATGGTGGTATACAATTGGTTTACGAACTAATCAAGATCTTTATAATGGAGCTCTTTTTTTAGTTATTCTTTCATCTCTTTCGTTAATAGCTGGTTGGCTACATTTACAACCAAAATGGAAACCTAAAGTATCCTGGTTTAAAAATGCTGAATCTCGTTTAAATCATCATTTATCAGGACTTTTTGGCGTAAGCTCATTAGCTTGGACAGGTCATTTAGTTCATGTTGCAATTCCAGAATCAAGAGGCGAACATGTAAGATGGGATAATTTTTTAACAAAATTACCACATCCTGAAGGACTAGGGCCTTTTTTTGCAGGACAATGGAATGTTTATGCTCAAAATGTCGATTCAAGTAATCATGCTTTTGGAACATCTCAAGGGGCTGGAACAGCTATCTTAACTTTTATTGGTGGATTTCATCCACAAACACAAAGTTTATGGCTTACTGATATTGCTCACCATCATTTAGCTATTGCAGTTGTTTTTATTATAGCTGGTCATATGTATAGAACTAATTTTGGAATTGGTCATAGTATCAAAGAAATTCTTGAAACCCATACTCCTCCAGGAGGTCGTTTAGGTCGAGGACATAAAGGTCTTTATGATACTATTAACAATTCTCTTCATTTTCAATTAGGGCTTGCTTTAGCATCTTTAGGAGTTATTACCTCCTTAGTAGCTCAACATATGTATTCTTTACCTCCCTATGCGTTTCTTGCACAAGATTTTACAACGCAAGCTGCATTATATACTCATCATCAATATATTGCTGGTTTTATTATGACAGGTGCTTTTGCTCATGGAGCTATTTTCTTTATTAGAGATTATAATCCGGAACAAAATAAAGATAATGTATTAGCTAGAATGTTAGAACATAAAGAAGCTATAATATCCCATTTAAGTTGGGCTAGTTTATTTCTAGGATTTCATACTTTAGGTCTTTACGTTCATAATGATGTTATGCTTGCTTTTGGTACTCCTGAAAAACAAATTTTGATTGAACCAATTTTTGCTCAATGGATACAATCTGCTCATGGTAAAGCTTTATATGGCTTTGATGTACTTTTATCTTCAACGAATAGTCCAGCTTTTAATGCTGGTCAAAGTATATGGTTGCCCGGTTGGTTAGATGCTATAAATAATAATAGTAATTCACTTTTCTTAACAATTGGTCCTGGAGATTTTTTAGTACATCATGCTATCGCTTTAGGCTTACATACTACTACATTAATTTTAGTTAAAGGTGCTTTAGATGCACGTGGATCAAAATTGATGCCAGATAAAAAAGAATTTGGTTATAGTTTTCCTTGTGATGGTCCTGGGCGTGGTGGTACTTGTGATATTTCTGCTTGGGATGCTTTCTATTTAGCAGTTTTTGGATGTTAAATACTATTGGATGGGTTACTTTTTATTGGCATTGGAAACATATTACATTATGGCAAGGAAATGCAGCACAATTTAACGAATCTTCTACATATTTAATGGGCTGGTTAAGAGATTATTTATGGTTAAATTCTTCACAATTGATTAACGGATATAATCCTTTTGGTATGAATAGTCTGTCTGTTTGGGCATGGATGTTTTTATTTGGTCATTTAGTTTGGGCTACTGGATTTATGTTTCTGATATCGTGGCGTGGATATTGGCAAGAACTTATTGAAACTTTAGCTTGGGCTCACGAACGTACTCCTTTAGCGAATTTAGTTCGCTGGAAAGATAAACCAGTAGCTCTTTCTATTGTTCAAGCAAGATTAGTTGGATTAGCTCATTTTTCTGTAGGTTATATATTTACTTATGCTGCTTTTTTAATTGCTTCTACATCTGGTAAATTTGGTTAAATTATATTTGCATTAAATTTCCAATTTTACTCAAAATATTTTTTAATAAAAATTTATTGAAAAAGAATATCTTACTAATTAAATAATTATGGCAAAAAAGAGTCTTATTCAAAGAGAAAAAAAAAGACAAAATTTAGAAAAAAAATACAAAATTTTACGTAATTCTTTAAAAAAAAAAATTACGGAAACCTCATCATTAGATGAAAAATGGGAATTTCAAAAAAAATTACAATCTTTACCACGTAATAGTGCTCCTACTCGTCTTCATCGTCGTTGTTTTTGACTGGAAGACCTAAAGCAAATTATCGCGATTTTGGTTTATCTAGACATTTACTTCGTGAAATGGCTCATGCATGTTTATTGCCTGGAGTAACCAAATCTAGTTGGTAAACATTTTGGGTTTCTTTCCCGCCTCTTATAAGAGGCGGGGTTATTCAAAAAATATCTTGTTTAATTCCATTTTTATAGAGTATACTTTTTTCGTTAATTATAACGCGGAGTAGAGCAGTCTGGTAGCTCGCAAGGCTCATAACCTTGAGGTCATAGGTTCAAATCCTGTCTCCGCCAAAAAAAACTATTTTTAGAAGTCTTATTTTTATTCTTTTAAACTTTTATTTCAATTGGCGGGTAGCGGGAATCGAACCCGCATATTCTCCTTGGCAAGGAGGAATTTTACCATTAAACTATACCCGCACATATATATATATATTATATATATATATATATATTATATATATATATATATATATTTATATTATATTATATATATATATATATATATATATATAATTTCTATATATTTCTTTAATTTTTTCTATTTTTTTTAATTAAACCTCCTTGGAAACATTTTTTTTATATAAAGCACTTGTTTCAAATGCATTTAGAATTTATAATATAATGTAAACCAAGGAAGGTTTAAATTCATAAAATTTAAATTACTATAAAATTTTAAGATATAAACGAATTAAGAATACCTACTAAAAAAACTAATTATTAGATTAAAAATGTTTACTATAGGAGAGATGGCCGAGTGGTTTATGGCGTCGGTCTTGAAAACCGATATAGTTTTTAAGATTATCGAGGGTTCAAATCCTCTCTCTCTCCTTTTTAATTTCAAAAAAATAAATAGTTAAATTAGCAAGTTAATTATTAACTAAAAAACAAGTAAAAAAAAAAAATTGTTTTTTACTTGTTGTTTTAGTTAATAATTAATTAATTAATTAAGAGGTGTCATAGAAAGAACCTAAATCCATGGAGCACGAAGATCCTAAAACGCATTGTTCCGCCACCAAAAATAATTTCTCCAGTGGGCGAACGCATAATATAAGCCTACTAATCCAGTAGGTCCTTGAGCTGAACCTACATTAGCTCCAAAGACGTTGATCTCTAACTAAAAAAGTAAAAGCTTGAGCTTGAGATGCTTCTGGACCGGTAGGACCATAAAATTCACTCGGATAAGCTGTATTATTGAACCAAACAAAACAACAAGCAATAAAACCCAAAACAGCAATAGCACCCTAAACTATAAGATAGAAATAAGCTTCCCCAGACCATACCAAAGCACGACGAGCCCATGCAAAAGGTTTTGTTAAAATATGCCAGATTCCCCCAAAAATACAAATGGAACCTAACCATACATGCCCGCCAATGATAATGATATCTTCTAAATTATCTACACCTAACAATCCAACCTTCTCCACCAAAATGGAGATTTAAGTAAATAACCAAAAGATTACACCTGGACTAGAGTTAAATTTGTAATTTTTTCTTACATCTCCACCACCTGGAGCCCATGTATCATAAATACCACCAAAATATAAGGCTTTAAATACTAAAAGAAAAGCACCAGCACCTAACAAAATTAAATGAATACCTAAAATAGTAGTCATTTTGTTTTTGTCTTTCAAACAATAACCAAAACGGGAAAAGATTCTTCTAAAGTTTCTGGTCCAATAAGTGCATGATAAATACCACCAAAACCTAAAACTGCAGAAGAAATTAAATGAAGAACTCCAGACACAAAATATGGAAAAGTATCAACAATTTCTCCACCAGGTCCTACTCCCCAACCTAAAGTAGCTAAATGAGGAAGTAGTATTAATCCTTGTTCATACATAGGTTTTTCTGGTACAAAATGAGCAACTTCAAACAAATTCATTGCTCCAGCCCAAAAAACAATTAATCCAGCATGAGCTACATGAGCTCCAAGTAACTTTCCAGATAAATTAATAAGTCTAGCATTACCTGCCCACCAAGCAAAACCTGTGGTTTCTTGATCACGACCACCTAAAGCTAAAGTTCCATTAAAGAGCGTTTCCACGGGGTAGAACCTCCTCTGGGAATACAAGATTTTCATGAGGCTGATCTTGAGCTGCCATCCAAGCTCTAATACCTTCATTTAATAAAATATTTTTTGTATAAAAAGTTTCAAATTCTGGATCCTCTGCTGCACGAATTTCTTGGGAAACAAAATCGTAGGCACGTAAATTTAAAGCTAAACCTACAACCCCAATAGCACTCATCCATAATCCAGTTACTGGTACGAATAGCATAAAAAAGTGTAACCAACGTTTATTAGAAAAAGCAACACCAAAAATTTGAGACCAAAAACGATTCGCAGTAACCATAGAATATGTTTCTTCAGATTGAGTTGGATTAAAAGCACGGAATGTGTTTGCACCATCACCATCTTCAAATAATGTATTCTCAACAGTAGCACCATGAATTGCGCATAAAAGAGCAGCCCCTAAAACTCCAGCGACACCCATCATATGAAATGGGTTTAAAGTCCAGTTATGAAAGCCTTGAAAAAAAAGAATAAATCTAAAATTGCAGCTTACACCAAAACTAGGTGCAAAAAACCAACCTGATTGTCCTAAAGGATAAATAAGAAAAACAGATACAAAAACAGCAATAGGTCCAGAAAACGCAATTGCATTATAAGGACGTAATTGAACAGATCGAGCAAGTTCAAATTGTCTTAACATAAAGCCTATTAAGCCAAATGCACCATGAAGAGCTACAAAAGTCCATAAACCGCCTAATTGACACCAACGAGTAAAATCACCTTGTGCTTCAGGTCCCCATAATAATAGTAAAGAATGAGCTAAACTATTTGCTGGGGTAGAAACAGCGGCAGTTAAAAAATTACAACCTTCTAAATAAGAACTAGCCAATCCATGAGTATACCATGAAGTTACAAAGGTTGTACCTGTAAACCATCCACCTAAAGCAAAATATGCACAAGGAAAAAGCAATAGACCAGACCAACCTACAAATACAAAACGGTCTCTCCTTAGCCAGTCATCCATGCTATCAAATAAACCTTTTTGGTTCTTTGGAAGACTTTCAATGGCTATAGTCATAATGATTCTCCTATTAAGTTACTTCAACCATTTTTAAGTACCTAAAAAATTTTTTATGATCCCTTTCAATTTTAATTTTTTTTTATTAATATAATTTCTAAAATCGATTAAAATTAAAAAGTAGGTAAAACTTTTTTTTTTCTTTGTAATAATTTTTTTATGTCTCTTTTATTTAAAATTCATTATCTAATAGTTTTTTTATATTGTATAAAACAAAATCTATTAACTTTAAAAATTTACTAATTTATTTTATCATAGTAAATAGAAAGTTGAAAGTTCCAAAATTTTTTAACCGATACTAGAAATTTTTAATTTTGTAAATTAGAAAAACTTCAGTATTAGAATATATAATTAAGTTATAAATTTCAATTTTACGTTAAATAAAATGTGAACATTATTTGACTTTGTAAAAAAAGCCCTTTATCAGATTTGAACCGATGACTTACGCCCTACCATGGCGTTACTCTACCACTGAGTTAAAAGGGCAATAAGAAAAAACTATTTTTTTTATTATAAATAATACAACATATTGTGTAACAAAAATGACAAAATTGTCAACAATTAAAAAACTAAGTTGACAATAAGATATATAACATATAATTTATGGCTTTTTCTATTCAATATAATAGTAAAAAATACAAAATTCTATTTATATATTATATAAATATATATCTATATATAAGAGATAAATTATAAAAAAATAATAAAAAAATTAATTATTAACATTTTCACCCATATAGGATCAAAAGCAAATTTTTTAAATTTTGTGGGTTTTTTGATGGTATATTTTTTAAAGTAATTGATTCATTTAATTTTGCAGATTTACCATAAGTAATCCTAAAAAATACCAACAAAAAAATTAGTAGTTGGTCATATAAATTTTTAGGTTTTCCTTGCTGTAACAGACGACCTTCTTTTAAAATCACAATTTCATCAGCCATGAAATCGCTTCTTTTTGATCATGTGTAACCATAATTGTTGTAATTTTGTTATCTTTGCAAATAACGTTTAACCATTTACTTAAATGTATTTGTAATTCTCCATCTAAGGCACCAAAGGTTCATCTAATAAAGAAAATCTGGTTAATTGCTAAACTTCGTGCAAGAGCAACACGTTGTTTTCTGTCCTCTGAAAGTTGGGCGGGATATTCAAAAAGAAATATCTGCAATTCGTAAACAATTTAATAAATCATTGACCTTATTGGTTATTTTTGAGCAGAAAAAAAACTTCATTCTTTCTATTGCAGAAATATTGTAACATCTATAACATAAATCATATATTTCAGTCTGTTGGCTCACATCTCGGAATTAAAGAAGGAATTTTGCGCGTTATTAAAGAAAATTTACGATTCGTTCTTTAAAACAATTAATGATTTGTGAAATCTTTATCAAAATACTTTGTTATGGTTTACCTTTACGTTTTTAAACAATACTAATAAAATGCTTATTTAAGTTTACTTTATTTTATTTAAATTCGCCATTTATGTACCGTATTGATGTTATATTCAATTTGTTATACTACGATTTTAGAAACAATTTTTCAAAAGTCTATTGACAGTCTCCATATGAAGGTTGTTAAGGGATAAATCATCGCGGTTTGGTGACGGGGAGTCGAATTTCAGTAAAGTCCTTAAATAAATATTCATACTTTTCGTGATAGAAAGATTTTCATTCGTCGATGCCGAGCAATAATGGGGACGACCGTAACTGTCGGCACGTTCGTTCAAATTCAGTTCGGTTCATATAGTGCCGTCGTTGGCGTCAAAATTTTCGACAATATAAAATGCATTTGTTAATGGGGATTGTAAGTCAATTGGTTTCGAGTCGAATCTTGACTTCAAAACAAAATCCGTTAATTCAAATTTCGAATATATCAATAAATTTAGTTTTTATAAATTTGAAGATATATAGATCGCTGGTTACAGATACCCTGATATCTTCTCAAAATTACCATTATTGTTGGTCAATAAGTTTTCTATTTCAATTTTAAATTTTATTAAGCAATAAAAATGCAATAAATATCAACTTTCAGTATTGTGTAATAAAGTTAATCATTTAATATCAACCATTTTCTAGTCATTTTTTGCGACGAATGGTTTAACTCAAAAGTTGAGTATCAACGCCGATATGGAATAAATATAAAATTTTGAAGCGCTCACTGAATATTTCGGTACCAATGTTACCGTATCAATATCTTTTGCTCTTTTCATTAATAGCGGTCGACTTCAATTAATGAATGATAACTTCCATTACTCAGATCTTATTATATCCAATTTTATCAAAGAAAAATTGTTTAATTTTGACTTCGAACGGAGATTTCGAGCTCATACATAAAAAGTTCATTCACAAAATGACGTGAAAATAACGACGAATTTTGAAAATAGATGGGATCCGTTCGTTTTCAATAAAGAATCTCGGCTTATTATATACTCGATATCCTTATTGACATTCGATAAAAATCTAAAATTAAATTGTTCTTCTAATAATATTTTCAACAGATTCTGGTCTCTGGTAATAGTTTCGGTATTAGTTGTTCTTTCACTGATTACAGAAAGATATTCTTAACCAAATTATATTAAAATTCAAAATCATTTGTCTTTTTAATCAATAAACGTCAAAATGATATATTCACAGTTTTTTAAATCATACTCTTCCTTTTTTATTAAAAACTATTTGTTGAGAGTTAATTTTATACCATTTTATAAATGAATCTCTTTATTTGCCATAAAGTTCATTTTCGCATAATATTCACAGAGTTTTGTTGAAAATCAATAATTTTATTTCTTTAGAATAACATAGTTTCGACATATTTTCACCGTGAAATTGCGAAAAACTTTCTGGCAAAATAATAAAGCGTTGTTAAATCATTTTCAACTAACTTATCATTGAAAATCATTTTTTCTAATGAATTATAAGCAACAAGCGGTATTTATGACAGCCTGCGTTAACTCTTTATAATGGACTATCAATAGGAGGTTTCTAAATACTTCAGAGTTAAAAGTAATAAAAATTTTTCCGGTTAAAAATTGTCAGCTCTTACCATACTGTAGAAAGCTTTTCTTGCATAATAAAATTTTCCCATTTCATAAACAACTGTTTTGAATACTCTGGTCAAAATTTCAATTTCATTATTTCCGTTCGCGAAAAAGCTACCTTTTAAAGTATCAGTAGTCGTCGGGCCTATTCATTTTGCAATAATGTCTCGTTTGTCACGATAAATCTCTCAAATTAGTGATCTTCAAAACTCATTTTAATGTAATTCCCAGAAGGGAAATTGTTTTCGAAAGAAATCATTAACGAACACAATTACTTTTATTCTTAACAGGGATCCACTTTTAGATGCCGACTCCGTCAACAATTATGTTGAGTTTTCAGTTCACTTCGAAAATCCGTCTGAAAATGATTATCAGATTCTTACTGCGTTAAACGATTAATACTTCACCGATAAACATTTCTGAATATAAGTATTTTTTTTGCTAAAATTCAGCAAGATTAGCCACGTAACCAGCATCAAAATAATTATCCAACTTTCATAACATCAGGTTTATTATATATTGCGCTTCTGTTCATCTTTGAATAACGGAACATACTGCTGGCCCTTTACCAAATAAGACTTCCAGTTTCTATTGACTTATTAATAAAATTCTTGAATAAGATCTGAATTGTACGGAATCGGGTATGGAAATATTGTTTGGCAGAAATATGCGTAGCCGTGCAAACAATCTGACAATCAATGAATTATTAATTAAATTTTGAAAAATTGAGCGTTATGTTCGTTGATTTTGTTATCGATAAGAAGAAAACAATGAACGAATTTACTCAACCATAATTTTGAATTTCGTTTCATAATTAAAGATTGAATTGAATAATTACGTTTTCATTCAGCCTTATTATTACCGCCTTAATTTTGTTAATAAACAAAATTTAACATTTCCGGTATATAATGTTAAATTTTGTTAGTTCTGCCGAGCTTGAAAATGTTTATTTATTCCAGTTAATTCCTTGCAGAATAAGACTTCGATGACCAAATAAATATCGAATATTCTCAAAATTTTCCGACAACGAGGCCCATTCCAGAACTCATAATAATGGTACCTGATAACATGCGCATCGTAATTCAACCAAACAAAGCAACTCCAATATAAATTATTACAATTATTTTATTAAATTAAAATCAGACCATAAAAATTCCCCACAAATAATTTTTTTATAATAATTAAAATAAAATTATTTCACTTGAAATATGAAAGGTTTTAAAGGAAATTTTTATCTCAAAAACTTTAATTTTTTCAATTGTTTTGAAATATTCCAAACATCGGTGTACTTCGAAAAGTTCTCTTTTAAATGGCTTGCATTAATATATATGTATAGTATCTTCAATATTCCTGCAAAACTAAAGTTGTCTGAATAAATATTTTTCAAAAATTAATCGTTTTGATTTTTATAAGAAATATTTTTATTGGTTAAATGGGTCAGTTTACTAAGTTTACTTTTATAAGCTAAATTATTAAAAATAAGTCAATCACTGAAAGCTTCTGCAATGTTTTCGTTTTAAAATTAATAATGGTACTAAATATTTTCATACAAAATACTATACCTTATTATTTGAAAGTTTCTTAAATCAACAAGTTTTTTAATAAACTTTTCAAAATACTTGTTATTAAAATATTTCAATGTTTTTCTTTTTGTTAAAAATGAAAATTGTAATATTATCATTTATGAATTCATTAATAAATAGCTGATAACTGAGACTTAATAAATAGTTGTTTTTTCAATAAAGATTTAATTTCGACATCAATAAAAATTCTTTAGTCTTCACAATCGTAATATAATAAATTATTATTTTTTAATAGTTTTTTCTAAATGAAATAAATCGATTATTATACTTGCCTCAGATCTATAAAGTTAAAATTTCTCAAAAAAATCTGTAATAATTGCCTTATTTTCATAGATTAAAATTTCCTTATTCATATTAATTTCCATAATGTTATTATTTTGGTAACCATTTAAAAATCACATAATTTCAGGAAACAATTCTGAAAAGATAAATTCTTTATCATTAAAACAGGAAGCTCAGTTCTTCATTAATAAAATAAAGAGTTTTAAATTTTAAATTTTTCATATTTTTATAATTAAAAAGAGAATTTTAAAAATTTGAATTCTCTTGAAAATTTAACTGAATTTTTTAATTTATCAAAATTACTGTAATTACATTAAAAGATTTTATTTGTTATTCGAAACATCGTTTTTGAAAAGCCCTGCTATTTTTTTACCTAAATACTTATGATATCACTATTAGAAAATAAATTAACACGAAATTTTTCCAAGTTATTAACTTCACATTTATTGAAAGCAAAATATTTATTTCTGCCAAAACAAATATTTTTTTACTTCGAATTATAAAAATCTAACATTTTTATCAAATGGAAAATTTTTCTTTTGTTAAAACAAAAATTAAGCTCTTTGTTTCCTTTTTGTTTAATTTTCATTTTTGTAATTTGATTAATTTTATATCATCATTTTCATTTTAATTTTGTTTTTTATAAAATGATTTAAAAGTTTCCTTTATTGATATATAAATTTTTTAATTTTTATAATTTTTTCTAAACTAAAATTTCAAAATATTCAATTTTTTATTATTCAGCTGAAAATGAAAATTTATACTGCTTAGTTTTTTAAACAAAATACCTTGTTGAAGGAGCCAAATGCAGGATTTTAATGTTAATTGATTTGGATACAATTGTTGCGATGAATAATTTTTACTTTCCATAATAATAAATCGAAATTATCAGAACTTTTATTTTGTTTAAATAAAATTCTTTTGCTCTTTTATTAATATCTCTTTAATGAAATCTTATTAATAACAAATTTATTATCACTACTGATAATAGTCTCAAAAGAGACAATGTGATTTTTGAAAGTTTATTCTTATTTATTTTTCTTGAAAAACATTAATATGTAATATCTTTACTTTTGCCTTTTAAAGATTTCGAATTTTTTCACTTAAATAAACAACTGATTTGAATATTGAGTAGTCAAAAATTATTTTTAGAAATGGTTTATTATTGATATAATAATTTTTTAACCGGGTTCCAAAAGTAAATTATTCGAATCAAATAAAATAAAAGCTGAAATTAAAATAGAATTCAATTTTTTTTATAATAAATATATTATTTGTAAAAGAATAGCAGACAGGTTTTCCTCATAAAATGATGATTTATATATATAATTCGAAAGTTCTTGGCAGCCTTCAGATTCATTAAACTTATTAAAATTCAAACAATTCATTGTGTTAAGTAACACCAATATAAAATATAGATTTTCCTTTGCCTTTTAATAAAAACGATTCAATGTTTTATCTGATTCATTGGGGTACCTTGTAAATTTTTAAATATTTTGTTGATGGAAAGTTTTGCTTAATATGCAAATATATCTAAAAACTAAAGTTTATCACTTTATTTACGTAGTTCATTATTGTTTGGTTTTAGATAAAAATTCAATCCTCAAACAATAATAAAAGCCAAAATCAAAATCAATACTATTTTTATTATATTTAGAATTTTTATATCAATTTTACTGGTTTATAAAAAATTCGAATAAAAATATATTTCAATTGTTATTAGATATATATGATTAATATAAAATTAAAATATTATTCATTCATAAAGTTTTCGTTTAATATAATTTTGAGTTCAGAAGATTTCGGATATTTCAATAGATTGAATTTAAAACTGTAATTTTTAAATGGTCTTAGGTAAATCATTCTAAATTCATCAGTCATTTTTAAAATTATGTAAAATATCAATTCTTGTATTCAGTAAAGTTATTTTTAAAATACTTTTATTATTTTTCAATAAAATTTTGTTTTGACTTTAGAAAATCAAAATTTTGTTGTTCAACAATACTTTATTAATTAATATCGAAAAGGTACGTTAAAAACTAAAATATTAAGTAAAATTTAATTATATAAATCATTTCCAGTGTTAGTTCTGAAATTCAACAGTATTTTTCAGTACTGTTTATTGAATATTGTATCAATCTATTTAACTCATTTTGTGTGATTCTTAAATTTTGAATTTTTTGTATTATCTAAATTCAAATTTTGAGTATAAAGATTTTTGGTGGCTCTTGGTTCATTTTTTTATTAACAAAGCTGGCATATTATTTCACTTCAATAAATATATTTTTTATAAAATAATATCTAAAATACCATATTTTTTCATACTCATTACAAGCAGATAATTTATAAAAATAAAAGAAAATATGACTATTTTATGTCATCTTCGACATAATGACATAAACAGCCCATGTTCAACCAGGTTTTAGGAATAAAATAAAGTTATTTCGATGGTGAACGATGGAATTAGATCTGTTCATCATTTTTGTTTCTATTAAAGAAGAAGTCTCCTCAAAGGTCATTATTTAGTTTTTCTTCTTAAAATTTCTTAGTTTTTACTTTAATTTAAAATAATAAATATTCTTTATTACTTTTTGTAACCTTTTAGACACAACTTACGTTATTAACAAAGTTGCCAGGCGTTAATGTTCATGCATCAAAGTTACATCGGCCGGTTATCAGGCCCGCAAAGACACACTCCGATTAACAATAACAGTTAAAACCATTTCTTAAAGCTGAAAGTCATAGTGCCGACAATTTCAAAAGCAGCAAAATCAAATAATTAGTCAACCGGCCGCTGTTAAATAGTCGCGAATGAGAAAGTTAAAGTTGCGCGAAGTGTATTGAAAGTTACCAATCTGCTTCAGCAATCGCAGCGTTACGACGTTGTGCTTTTCCTTTATCAAACTAAATCGCATTAATCAGCCGTTAATGACAAACCAGCGCCACAATAATAAATAATAATTCAACATATGAATGCGCAGTGATCGTGCCGTACCAGCTGGAATACGAAATTCGAAATTGAGATTTCAGCAGCATTGTTCGAGAAATTTTCATCCAATAACGCAGCACCGGAAAGCGAATATGGTAACAAAAGCAACTAAGTGACGAACAAAGCCTTTATTCGACCATAGTTAAAGTTGCTACCGGTAAGAAATAGTTAACGATACCGGTAGCATTCAATACGAATTATTCATCGAAGCAGTTCAAATAGGCAGAAGGCCGCAAGAGGTAGGTCAATAATACCAGAAATTACGTTACCGCGAAGCAGGAACGATATGCTTCGTTTACGTCAATAATTCGGTTATGGCGAAAGCCGTAATAAAAGCGAAGTTGCTTTCGCCATTGTTAGAATCATCAATCGAATAAACGGTTTTCAGCGTTAAAAATTCGCAGCAGAAGTATTCAATGTTGTGCTGCGTCTTTCTTCTGAAGTTAAAACAAAACCTTCGGCTTTACCAGAAGCTTCAAAATATAAATCCGTTAACTTTAGCGGTACGCATAACAGCGCGACAGCGTCGGGTTCAAATATTTCCCTAAAATCGCTGGTGCCTTTATTGCAACAAGCCGAAATCGAACCGTCGATTTATAGATAACAATTTTCGGTCAAAAAATAAAATCATCTTCTTTCTCAAACCGTATCAGCAATTTACGGTTTAAGTTTTCTTCATGTTTCTTTATTCTTTCATCAATCTCTTTACTTTTACGAATTAATTACTTCGGGAATAATATTTAAATATCAAAATTTTGGCGATTTATTGTATTAAAGAAATTCACTTGTTTTATTAAAAGAATCCGTTAATAATTTGGGAACTATTATTTTTCTCAAACAGCGGTCATTGTGCTTTATAGCCATGATGCTAATGTTTTGTTATCAGCGTACCGAAATATATTCGCGGTTTTATTAACATCCATCATAATAACTAAAAATATGTTTATTATTCGATCAACGTTCGTACCATTACCTTATAACGATAATTATGCGGACAATATCGCCGCGGGTTTTCTTTACAAGTTCATCAAGTAGGTATTACTGAATAATATTACAAAAATTTTTTAATTAAATTAACATTTTCTTACCGGGGCTTATTATTTTGAATTTTCGACCAAAATTAACGGATTTCAAAATACGAACATATAGTCAAAAGAAAATGAAAGTTTACTGGTCAAAATGAAGATAATAAATATCAAAATTGATTTCGCCAAAATAAGCATCTTTTCCAATTTCAAAATCAAAATATTTCTATTAAAAGCGATCACTATTTTGGTTATCGGACAGTTAATGAATGGAACTTGTTTCGGCCAATTTTTCAATCGGTTTTTTAGATTTTTAATACATGCTTACTTTTTTATAGTAATTCTGTTTTGTCACCCGTACTGACTCAAATTTTGCTACCTTCATATACTAAAGACATTCAAAATCTTCGCAACATAAAAATTCCATGCGCCCAAAACCGATTTTCAAATAAAAATTTCATATTTCTAAAATATTTAAACATTTTATTTTGAAGAGTTCGCAAAATGTAAAATGGAATATCTACGACGAAATTTTAGGTGAAATAAGCATTGTAATATCTAAAAATAATTTTAACAGCGTCTACAGCAGCAATATAGACGAATAGATTGATAACTTTGCCTTTGTTAATGTGCCATTTTTGACTAAATGCATATTATCAATAACTATAACTTTTCGATATTTTGGTTAAAATTTCAGAAAATAAATAAAATAAATTGACGCATTTTAAAGTCGTTTTATTTCGTACTAAAATTGTTAAAACCAAAAAAATTTTTATACCGGGTTTTATTTATAAACGATATAGGCGTAATTCCATAAAATTTCCGAAAAAAAAAATATATATATATGGTTATTCGTGTTCTGTTTGTTTTGTTTTCGTTTAGTTATTTCCATCATTTTGCAAACATGTTAGTCGAACATTATTAAAGCAATCTGGGAAAAACTTTTTACCGGATTGTTCTTCCCGACTTCACGGAAGAAGCAGATCATTATTTGCCGTGATTCATTTTGGTAATTCAAAAGTAATATGAATTTTACCGACCGTTTTGCAATCTTTAACAATTTTAAATAAATCAAGAGAATACTGCACTGAAATCGAAGTTTTACCAGATCCACAACTCTACCGACTTATTGCGCTTCACTGAAATTTTATTTGCCAGCACGAATGAAAATAAACTATGCTTGCTTTCGACGTCGTTTCGTCGGTCGGTACGGGATGAATCTTTACTCTCATCGCAAAATTCAGTCGCATCTGCCGAGTACTCATTGAAAGCAGCAACCTCTTAAAATGGATCAAAAATAAAACATCAAACAATTAGCGTATTGCGAATTAAGCCGTCAATTCTGTTTCAGATCAATTCTGAAAATCTAATTCTATTTTCGATCCATTTTGAAAGTGAAAATATTTCCGAAAATTTATAATATTTGCTTCGGAATAAAAACCAACATACAAAAATGAAAATACTGCAATAAAAATTGCGCGCGGACTACGTGTCTTCCTGCTGGTGGTCAACTGTGCGCATAAATTTGGATTCAAAACAAAATTTTCGGAATCCAAAAAATCTCCATGCTAATCTCATTCTCAAATTGGCGCCTGGTGCGCTTCGCAAAATAAAAGAATATTTGGCAACCTGAGATTCTGGTCGGTTTATATCTCAGTCTTTTATTGGCACATAACTTCAACAGCAGCCTTGTACGCCATTTGTCGCGCGGCCCTTTTTCATTAGCATTTCGCCTTTATTTCTTCTGACAAGCCTTCGGCATTTTGCTATTTTACTACTGACTTCTCAGAATCTGCCAGTTGCATTCGCAGATAACATTTAGTAATAACTCGCGTCATGTCTCAAAAAGCCCTTTCTGTGTCTTCCATCCCTGCGCAAAAGAATATGTCCAAATTCCGGTTATTTGATTAAGCAATTTCAATAAGCCTAAAAGCGTTCATAATCTAAAGCGAAAGTTTTGACAGCGAATCGGCGAACTCAATGCGGAATACTCACATCGCTTCATCAATCATATCGCTCCATTGAGCACCAAAAATAGCAGACATACTTGTTAAGTAACATGTCTTCAGCATCATCGGTACATCACAAAAATTTTGAACTTCAATATTCTTCAGCAGCACAAGCCCCCCAGCACACACGAATTTCATTGCCGCTAAAGAATTTCGTAATGTAGGCAGCAGCCGTATCAACAACAAAGTTTCGATTCGAAGCCATGAAGTAGTTTATAAGGTTCAAAATCGGGAATTTTTCTCTCAGTAAAATGCATAATCATTAATAACTGTTTTGCATTTCAGTTCAATACACCAGTTATTCACAATTACAGGCCAGAAATACATGATTCCGCTTTTTTAAGCCGTTAAAACATTAATTCACGAGCAGTACTACGAACAAAAGCTTTGGTCATTCTTCGATTATTTCGTTAATCATAATTCCTACCTGTGGACAACGTTTAATTGACGACAATCATGTTGATTGCACCTAACAAATATAATATCGCCGATTTGGGTTTATTTGGTGCCAGCATAAGTTTAATTCTTCAATCTATGAGCTTTTCTGGGTCAATGCACTAATTTCAATTTAATACTCATCAGTTTGAAGTTCATTAACTGATAATGATACATCTCGCATATCATGACAGAATCGTGAACTCATAGAAGTTTGTTTCACAAAATCCAGGCCGTCATTTCAGACGTACGTAAGTAGACAATAATAAACGAAATTTCGTTTGTCTTTTAAATAACTACTTTTGAGACTCATCGAAAGCGTTATTAGCCAGCAGTCGGTTATATAAAATCTTTCAACGCATAACATTAAATGGTCGAGCGATGTACATTTTAAAGAATCTCGGCTACTGGAAAGAGTTCCGTTATGATAGACTGAAGATGCCATCTAATAAGTTAATTTCATAAATTAAAATCTTCCTTATTTCTACACTATACTATGTAACATACTTTCGTTACAGCTTATTGTTCATAATATGTCGTAGATCATTTTTTGGGTAATTTTGAAAATTCGAAAATATAAAAGAATTAATGTTAGACGAAGCGATCTCGAACCTCCGAATAATCGGTGACCAGTTCCGCAAAGTTCGCGACGTCTTTATCATCGACGGTAAAATCATTATTTTTCATTTTGCCTGGTTCCATTTACTAAAAAATCCTACTTTAAAGTTAAAGAATCTCGTAGTACTCCAAGAAAGTTTATATCATATACGTTTCATTTATTGGTACCTTCCAAGCCATGTTTAACATTTCTGTTTGTGGAAAATGCAAGCCTATTTCAGTCGGTAATACTTTCGCTGCTCTTCAAGAAGTTATCGATTTTGATTCGTTCGTGGAATTAATTATTGTTTTCTAAATTCGTACGGCAAGCTCGTAAGTTTCGAGCGCTAAAATTTGCCGTAATTTAAGTTTAGCAGCGGACGTTAAATCTTCATACGTCATAAGGGCCTTTCATATTATAGCGTTACTCATTATTATTATTTTAAAGATTACGTACCGTACACTTCCTTTTGTATTCTTATATAGTATGTCGAACGGTAACAATTTTAAAAATTGTTCTTTATTTTTACCAAGCTCGAAATCCTTCATTTAATGAAAAATTTTGTAAAACTTGACTTCACTTAGTAACATCCTTGGAGATTATGTCATGCTTATCTTAAGCTGCTGTTTATTGTTTTGGTTATTTTTGTTTTCTTGCCTTTGGATTTTTATCTATCGATTCAGACGTATCTCTGATTAAAAATATTTACTTTTGAACGGTAGAATGAATTGTTGATTAAATTCCGCCATTCGTATTATCTTCAAATATAAAATATTTTGTTTTGAATAAAACAAAAAATAAGTATACATATTATTAACATATAGTATATTTCAATTACACTACAAAAATATTTATTTCAATCTTTTATTATTTCTTTATTCAAATTATTTAAGTTTCGATGGGAATACAATTATGATTGATATAAGGTTGCTACATACATATATACATATACATATACAGTTATTATACTTCATATTATTGAATAATATATAATTCTGAATAAAACTTTTTCAAAATTTGTACTTCTTAATGATTTAAAATACTATTGATTACAACTTTTTCCCAAATATTGAAGGAAATATTCAAAGAATTACAATACTCTGACTATTCGAAATTGAGGTCATTATTTTTCTCTTAATCGTTAAAAATAAAATATATATATCATAATTAAGTATCAATTCAAAATTCTCATATATTCTTTCTTTGTTGCGGGAATTACCTCTTGGAATAAAGAATATCGTCTTCATTATTGCCGATCTCAGTTTATTGCCGCCATAGATTATTTTATTCAATAAGTTAACAAAATTTTGCAAAAATTTAGAATGTAAAATAACCAGAATTAATATTGCGACAATGTTCAATTTTAATAGTTGTGACAGGGCTATTGCTTATTAGCAGCTCGTAGTAATTTGTAATTTCGATTTTCATCTCGAAATAATATATTTGTAACAATTCAATTCCGGGGATGGAGTTAAATAAGATAAAACCTAATATATATATAATATTATATAGCGGGTAGCAGTTTAAAGGCGATTCGCGTTAAAGCGATCATACTCTTTATAACTATTTTGGTCAAAATTTTTGACTATTGAATATTAATGTTGTTAATAAAAGTTAATATCTCCTTTGATTGCACCATGGAAAGAAATAAAAATAAATTTTTTCTCATCATAAGTTCAGTGGGATGCAAAAGTCAGTTGCCATTTTGCCCTTTGAAATTTCGCCAAATTATGCTAACATTACAAAACCTCTGGTGAAAAAAAATTTTCAAAGTTATCAAAAACAACAGAAATAAAGAACGAAAGTATACCAGAAAGCTTTACCTAAACTTCAAAGCCTATTTTATCTTTTCAAAGCGATCATCTATCAAAGTGTTTCACGATAAAATGTTTAAACATAGATGCCGCAAAATGCAGTAAAACAGCTACGCATTTCGGAAATCACTTCTACCGATTACAGCGAAAGCCGAATGAAAGAAAGGTCTCATCGTTCGGTTTCATCGAGGTTATTTTTATTTTACTGGAATGTCGACTATATCCTCTTTCCGTCGATGTATTCGATTCTTCACTCGCTTTCTAAAGAATTTGAATGATCCCAAAAATCTCTATCACTTCAAATTTTTAAAAGCAAGTCTGACGTCGCGATAGGACAGAGGTTTTCAAACCTTCAGTATAGGCGCCGAATTATTGACGTACTGTTTAAATCTAAATAAACTTTTATCATTTTACCAATAAGTAAACAGCGTACTCTTTTTGAGCTCTTCTGAAATGTTGAAAGCTCGATATGTTAGTGATAAAGCTTCATTTCCGTTGTTCTGTAAAAACCAGAACGAATTTTCCAGAAATTGCGGTTTATTAGTTACGCATTCAATGCTCGGAATTCGTACCTTTTTGTCTCATCCCGTTCATCGCCTAAGTAAATTATTCAACGCCAGCAAATAGTACAGTCTTCAGCCAAGCGATTGAAAGATTGTTTGCTACCCGCTGCTGATTTGAGCAAGCTCCGTCACCGTGAAAGCACTGAGCAAAAGCCATCCTTCCAAATTGAGCATTCCTACCAGCATTAAATATTTTACCAGTAAGAGAATTAACTTCTTTGACAGCACTGGCGATGAATGCCGGATCACCGATAAATAAACAGCCGGGATGTAATTTGTCCATTCGTGGTTGTAGCCGGTTGGTTTTGCTGGTTATGTTTATCGGTGTTGATTTGCCGTTTTAAAAGTTTATGACGGGTAAAAGATAAAGCCCTTCGGTGGTTTCATAAAGTGAATATTTGTTCAGCGTTATCATCATAAATACGATACATTCCGTTAAAGCAGCCTGTATGGTTAAGGTAATTTTGCAGCTTCAGCAACAACAACAAGGTTTTATCGCACCACGATCTCGGTCGTAGTTAATTCGGTTTTCGAAAGCAATAGGTGTTTTCAATAAGCCGTTATACAACATAGCGGGATTAAAATAAAATAATACGCTAAAGCGTTTTTCCGTTTAACTCAAAACCGGTTTCATTAAGCGATTAATGTTCAATCAATCGTTGTTGGTTGGTAATAAGTTTGCATAGGTTCATAAATAGAACGTCGAGATATATTTATTCGGAGCCGAGATTCAATTTCGTCTGATGTTGGTATTTCGACTTTTCCGGTTGAAGCTTAATGCATTTATACATCATTAACTGGTTTGAAAGATTTTACCTGTTGTTTTTACAGAACTGTTCTTCGCGAAGGTTAGTTAATTCATCAATTATTAAAATAACATTATTTTCGATTAAAAGCAATATCGTCATCTTTTATCAAGACCATAATAACATCGTCTCTTTCGAGTACTGTTCAGATTTAACTTCGATTATTGTTCTGTTTTTGCTTCACGATAATAAAAGTTAATTTCATCAGGTCGAATATTTATTAGCTTTATTAATAAAATAAACTCAAAGTTGTTTCAATTAAAATTTTTCTGTTTAAGTAAGCCGCTGGTCGGAATCAATTACTATTTAAAATTCATCTTTAATAAAGTTTCAGTACGGTTGGTGCATTTGTTGATTTTAACTTTATTTTCAGTTTCTGTTTTTCAAAACGAATAGTAGCGTTTGAATTTGCTGTTTATCGTGCTTTCGCATTTTCATTTCAGTCTGTTTTCCATAACTATCATTCGTTTTTGAAATTTTGCTTGAAATAATGAGCTCGGAGTATCAGTGGCGACGCATAGTGCCAGAATGAGTCAGCGATTATTACTGGTTTGCGATTAGTTATATATATTTTTGCTCTCAAACGAATGATGAATCCTTTTCTTTTCAATACCCGCCTTTCTTGTTCGTCAAATCATCAAAACTTTTTGTAAACTGAACAAGAAAAAGTTTAAATGAATTGAAAAGTTCATGTTCTTCGGTTTAAAGAGATTTGAAAACATATATATATAATCTACTTCATTAAGTATAATTCCATTAAACAATCGTAAACTTCAATTCATTCTAAACACTATTCAAGATGCAGAAGAAAGCGATATAAAGAAGCTACTGATAAGCTTTAACTGTCGAACTCGGTTACAAAATAACCAAACAAAAGCATGATATCCAAATAAATGGGATTTCATTCCCAATGGAAAAAGAAAAACAAGATTTAAATTTAATGCAAGCTTGATGAAGATTCTAAACGCTGAAGATTCAAAAACGCTACTATTCTGCCGGAAAAACAGAGAGCTGCCGCTGAACAAGTTCTTCCGTCAACAAGTTTCAGCAGTCTTGGCTTTGGTAGAAATCATTTCTCAGAAACATAAAAAGTCGCTTAAATAGTGAATTCTTCATACTACGTATGATTGATTAATATCATATTGGCCTACTTATTTCTGAAAAGCAATTGAGTAACTTTTGAGTTTTATTTTTATTAATTGAAAGTTTACTTTGGTAAGCCATTCGACCTGATGAAATTAGCAGTGATATCCTTTAAACAAATGAACAATATAATCTATAAATAAAATTGTCAATATTGAACAAAGTACCTCTGGCTACATGTACGCATTTCATGGTCTTGGATAAAGCTATAATTCAGTTGAATTTGAAGATGTTATAGGAATTCGGCTGCTTTTTAAATTCTGGAACGATAATGTTGGTGCTGGTTTTGAATGGGTATGGATTAACGATAAGGTTATTGTGCCCGGTAAAATTGCTCAAATACCAAGTTAGTGATGCTTATATTTAAAATGCATTATTAGCTCCAACTCGATTGACGGTCAACAGCATCTGAATTTTGACTATCTGAATCTCCTAGCTCCAGGGTATTATATCCGATCAAATTTGTTTGATGAACCTATAAAACAGGGATCGACATATTGACTCCTATGATTCCAATTGGTTTTAATAAGCGAGAATTAATTATTGGAGACAGACAACAGGAAACAGCTGCAGCTATTGATACTTATTTTAAATCAAAAAGGTCAAATGTAGTGCCATGTAGCTATTATCAAAAGCTCTTGTTACCGCTTTTAGCAATACATTTGAAGATCGGTATTATGGCTAATTGTTATTGAAACTGCAAATTCGCTCGTTACATTGCAATATCTTTGGTTCTCATACTGGATTGCTTTTAGTTTCAATTACTTTATGTATCGTAAGCAACATACTTTGGTCATGATGATCTTTCAACGTTTATAGACAAATGTCACTTTATTATTAGCGACCACCACAGGAAGGCAGTTTATCCCGAGATGTTTTTACTACATTCGTCTTTTAGGAAAGGAGCAGCCAACCTAATTCTAACTTAGGTAGGAAGTATGACTGTTTCACGTTGAAACCCAAGCCGGCGATGTTCTCATATTCCAACAAATGCTATTTCATTACAGATGGACAGTTCTTCATCAGCTGACTTACTTTAATGAATTCATCCAGTAAATTAATGTAGGTATTTCAGCATCAAGATACCTTCGCAATTAAAGCCATGAAACAAGTAGCCATAAAATTCAAAAATTAGAATTAGCCTCCAATTTCAGTAAGAATTGAAGCTTTTGCTCAATTCTATTCTGATCTCGATACAATACTCAAAATCAATTAGCAGACAAGATTACGAATTACTTCTAAACAATCTCAATCAGCACCCTTAGTGTAGAAGAAAACAGATAGCTACTTTACTTTCCATACTGGCGTTAATTTGGTTTCAATTTACGTATTGTAGAAACATCGCTAAAAATCCTTTTAATCCACCACGTGAATACTTAGCAATCCAATAAACTACAATTCCAGGAAATTATCTGTCTCTACTAAAGTTTTACAGAACAAGCAGAAAACTTTTAAAGGAAGCCATCAATGAACATATCGAACTAAACTTCTTTCATCTCCAAGAAAGAAAAATAAAAAAAATTACAAAACTTTATTTTATGCTTCACTATTAAAACGAATAAAAGCCATTTAGTTTAACACCACGTCCAATGACTTTCGAACCTCCACACTCGGGAGTAGTTTTAGGAAAACCTCTGTCCTATCCTTAGACGATGGATTTAAAAGAAAAGGAATTGAAATGATAATCAATTTGTTTACTATTTCAAATTTTAGAAAAGGGTGAATCGAACCTGCAATTGTTAGCTTGAAGTTAAGTTATAGTCGACATTTATTAAAATAAAATGTCTTAATTCAAAACCGAACGTAGTTTTCATCTGTTTTATAGGTTCTGTATAACTAAAAATACATGTATTTTGAATTACTTACCGATTTTATAACATCTATGTTTATTTTTTTTTACATTTTATGTAAAAACACTTTTATTAGGATGATCCTTTTAGAAAGATAAAATAAAAAGCTTTTAAATTAAAACTTTCTAATTAATTGCTCCTTATTTCTAGTTTGTTTTAATCTTTTAGAAAAATTTTTTTTCACCAAGTTTTTTAGGTTTACTAATTTTAGTAAACTAAAATTATTTTAAATAATAACTATTTTTGTATCAAAATTCCCTAAGAAGTTATGATGAAAAAAATTTATTTTGGATTTCTTTCCATAGATTTTGCAACTTCAAAAGTTTTATTTTGAAATATTCCATTTTTTTAAGGAATAATGCTTTTATTAATACAATGAATACTAATAATTAAAAATTTATTAAGTTATAAAGAAATTATGATCCTTTTTTAACTTTTTTTACGAATCAAAATCTCTACTCACCAACTATACCTGTATACCATTATATACTATATATTGAAGCTTTATCATATTATTTTAACTCATCCTGGAATTAGATTATTTACAAAAATACATATTATTTCCGGAGATAAAATCAAAAAAAATTCACAAATTAATTTTTTATGAGCTGCTAATAAAGCACAACTAATGGTCTGGATGCAACTATTAAAGTTTCAGAACAGTGTTGTGCAATAACTTCTAAATCTATTCTAGTTTTTAAACTTTTTATAATTCTAAATTTTACAAAATTTTTTATTAATCTAGGACTTAAAATAATAATAAAAAAATCTATAAAGGAAGCTAATAAACTGAGATCAGTACAATAATAACAAGACGATATTCTTTTATCTTAAAATTAATTCTTTATACAATCCAAAAGAGAAAAACATAATTGGGATTACTCATAATTGGTGGCCATATATATTTTTTACTTTTAACGATTATGAAAAAAAAAATAATGACCTCAAATTTTGAAGATAGTCAAATTATTGTAATTCTTTTAAGTGTATTTATAATCAGTATTTTAGTTTTAATTAGAAAGAGTTATCAATAAATGATTTAAATCATTAAATTCTTCAATTTTGAAAGTTTCAATACCCCTCAAATTCCTCTAATATATTATTCAAAATAATATAGAATATATATATATATATATATTTTTTTCATGCCATATATATATATATATATATATATATATATATATATATATATATATATATATATATTATAGTGTATTCCATCAAACTAAATAATTTGAATAAAAATAATAAAGATTGAAACAATATTTTTTTATAGTATACTCATACTCATGTTGTATATATATATATATATCTATTTTTGTTTTATTCAAAACAAAAATATTTTATATTTGGGAAAGAGATGTAATGAGTGGACGAAAGTGGTGGATTGTTAATCCTTTGTTGTACAAGTTTTTGTACTGAGGGTTCGAATCTCCTCTCCGTTTAAAAATTAAATAAGTTTTATCTCTTTTACGTCCAGGATTATCCTGACCATTAGATAAAAATCCAAACAAAAGAGAAACAAAATTGTATAAACAACAGTTTAAGAGTAAGCACATAATCTCCAGGGATCATTACTTAGGAATAGAATAGAATAAAATTCAAATTTTACAAAATTTTTCTATTAAATTTAAAATGGAGAAAGGATTTCAACCCGTAACCTAATTATTTAAATAAAACAATTTTTAAATTGTTGCAATTGATTACTACTTCTGCTATTTCTTCTAGTAAATTCAAAAAGTCTTATAGATTTTAATAATCTAAAATAATAATAATAATAATTAACTTCATATATAATATAAAGATATAATTATAAAAGCGGGATGCTTTATGATAGAAATTTAACATCCGCTTTATAAACTTAAATTACAATAAAAATTTTAAAAATGAGAATTTATCGAAAACTTCTACTGAAGTTTACAAGGCTAGCAGCTAAAAGAAAAATAAATGTATAATTGGCATTACATCTACAATTGGATCAAAATCGAATAAAGTTTGGTAATTTTATAAAAGTGATACCATTTAAATAAAAACGCATTTCTAAATAAATATTAAACATAACTAAATTTTAGTTCTCCAATAAATATTATTACAAAGGAAATAGAAGAGAAAAAATCCTATAGTATAAACTCTAGGTACATCTTACCACAAGTTCTTTTAGCTTTAAAGAGGTTATATAATTTTTTTGGATTTTAGTAAATAGATTGACAAAATGAAAAAAATAATGATTTCTTACTAGAATCAGTCAGATATGGGGCGTCGCTAAGCAGGGCGCTTATTTCAGTCCTGTTATTCGGAGGTTCGAATCCTTCCGTCCCAGACTTTTTTATTAATTCTTTTTATATTTTTCTAACTTCTAAAATTACTAAAAAATAATCTAATATATTGTATTTTTTATTTATATTATGACAATAAGATATGGTAAGGGATTTTTTCTATGTTATAAAATACAAAAAATAGATTTCATTGAAAGTAAGGAGATTTTAATTTATGAATTAGTTTATTGATGTATATGCTGGTCCTGTCTATATTGAACTCTAGAGTATAGTTGTCTTTAAAAATGTACATGCTATTATGCATCGCCTCCTTAGGAGATGTGATTATTTTAATACATATGTTCTATGTTAGGAGCGAGAAAGAGATTCTTTTACTCCTGGTAACTGCTAGTATATGGATCACGTATTAGCTCGTGGTCTCAAGAAAAAGTAGTTGATAATACACAAAAAAAAGATAAAACAAGAACATTCCTTGATTTAATCGTATTAACTCCTTACTTGGTAATGTCTAGTATTTCCAGAAGAAGGATTTACAAAATTTTGTAAATAGAGCTTCTGCGAGTTCTGGATTCGATGTAAGATGCAAATCATTACTGAGTTAATGAACTTCAAGCTGCTGATAGAACATTGTGAACAAGTAGTATCGCTATTTAGAAAAGCTCATAGACAAGAAAATTCAACTGATCTTTAACAGAGATAAACCGTCAGCAGCCATTAGTATTTATTAGTTTTCAAGCAATCAATATACTGCTTTCGAATTAAATGTTTACAGCAAGATTTAGGAATTATGATTAACCAAATAACTCTGAAGGCTTTGTAGTAGCAAATTCATGAATCTCGCCAAAGCTATTTTAATTTAGCACCTTTATCGCAGGGATTAATGATAGCTTTATACGGAAAAAAGAATTTGAATGCTGTATATTTCACAACCCCTATGGGAATTGTAGATATAGCTTACAGGCTGGCTGCATCAACAAAACAAGTTAATATGGCACTCCTATTTTAATAGGAAAAATTTGGATTTTGAACCTTATATTGACGTGAGCAACTAGATTTATTTTGCAAGCTGCTTGGTTTTCAAGATCAATTGATTGTCACTTAACAGGAAAAAAGAAAGAGTTTTGGTGATGCAACATACGCTGCCTACCTGCCTGTATAATTGAAACTTATTGTAAACATGATGAAGAAGGGTTTAGAGAACAAGTTCCAAAATTTCGTGATGAAATACTTATTAACAAGGATCATATTAGAAGCATATGATTGTCGCATAGAACTATCTTACTTTTGGTACTCAAAATGGGAACGTCATATTGGTGTCGCCCGGACATTCTGTGGGAGTTATTTCTCACCAGTTCGTTCAAAACTTCCTTTTAGGTTATAGACCCTTTTTTAGGCTATGAAGGTACTACAATCAAATAGCAGATTTAGTTTATAATTCTTTTAATTTTAGGATGGAAGACCATCTTTAGGAAATTTTGGTGACATGATACTAAAGAAGCATACTAAATCTTTTATCTGCAGATACAGATTTAACTTGGAATTCTGAAACAATTAGAGTTAAATAAAATACCAGGCTTTGTAAGAGAAAATAAAACGAAATAATTGAAAATTCTGCACGACAAAAATAACATTGGCTGTACCTGATTGTTGAGGTTAATGCACGCAGCTAAAGAAGACTTATATGCATAAAAATCTGTTAAGTCTCAGTTTTACTAAATAATTCCTTATTTTATGGTGTTTTTTACTTTTAAATACACTTGAAAGGTGGAGAATTCTGATCTCAAAAATTTAATTTCTTTTGAATCCAAATTTATGCACTTCTTCTCAATTTATTACCAAAACTTATGAGATTCTTTAATGAATCCATTTTTTTATCTTTTGTAACAATTGTTTCTTTTTTTTATTATCCATTTTTATCATTTTTATATTTATTTTATAGTTTTTTTTTTTTATTCCAAAACAAATACAGCAATTCTTAAAATATTTTTCCACTTTCTTAAAATGGATCAAAATAAATTAAATTTTTAAATTGAATCTAATTAAAATAGAATTGACAACAATACTCAATTCACATACACACAATTTAGAGCTTTGATGTTTTTTATTTGATCCATTTTGAAATCTTAAATTTTATTTTAGTTGCTTAACTCAATACAGAGCATCATTTTTAAGGGACTCTAGATTTTTTACACATTTAGATGAAATAAAAACTATCCATACAATTAAGTTAATAAGGTTTTAAACTACGACTAATCTTTTAAAAGGAAACTTTTACAAAGGAACATGTTTATTTTTTTTCATTCATTTTTTGAACTAAATAAAATTTCAATGAAAATACAAATAATTAAAGTTAATGGATAAAGCTAAAATTGTTTTAAATCATAGGTAAGAAGAACTTATGCCTGTTTCTAAATTTTTAAATATTCTTGATTTCTATTTAAAATTGTTAAAAAGATTTTAAACAGTCAATATATGAAAGAGAAAAAATTCCTATTACTTTTAGGTTTTAATTAAAAATGTGAATCCTAAACACCTTAGAAATAACCAGCATTGCTGATTAATATAATTCTTTTTATTAGTCAGGAGAACAATCAATTAAAAGTTTTTAAGATTGTACTATGTGTTTATTCTTTTATATTTTACAAAAAATAATTAAATGAAAACCATACTAAAGTTTTGCCTACTTTGAAAACAAACAAACAAAATTTTTGAATAAAACCATATATATATTTCAGGAAAATTTTATGGAATTGTATATAATCGTTTTATAAATAAACTGAACTTTGCAAAATTTTTGGTTTTAAAAAATAATTTTAATTTTTGAAAATAAAACGACTTAAAATACTGTCAATTTGATTTTATTTTATTTTTCTAAAAAAAATTTTGTAAATATCAAAATAGTTATAGTTATTATTTTGGATAATATGATTCTCACATTTGAACTCAAAAAATCTTTTATTTAAAACAAGTCAAAAAAGTTATCAATCTATTCATTCTATATTTTTATGAAGACAGAATTTATAATTCAATGGCTTTGATAATATAATACCTTTTATTTTTCAATTCTGGTAAATCTAATTGAATCTTCCATATTCAAGGAGTGACTGCATTCTTACATTTTATGAACTTTATATAAAATAAATGTTTTAAATATTCTTAAATATAGAAAATTTTATTTGAAAAAAAATCAGTTTTTGTTTTATGGAATTCTTGGTATTTACGAATTTGAATATCTTTTAAATGATATATGGGAAAAAAATTTTATAAATTTGAGTCAGTACTTTTTGAATTTTATTGATAAACAAATTCTATAAAAAAATAACAAAACATATATTAAAAATCTAAAACCGATTGAAAATTGTAAAAATAAGTTCCATTCATTATATCCGATATAAAAATAATTTGATTATAACTTTTAAATGATAGAAATATTTTGGATTTTTGAAAAATTGAAAAGATTTTTCTGCCTTTAAGTAAAAAAAGATTAAATGTTTTGGTTTTAACCTTTCAATTTTAATTCAAAATTTTATAAAAACTCCATTTTCTTTTTAGGCTATATGTTTCTGTATTGAAAGCTTCAAATTATTTTAATTCAAATTCAAATAATAAATTTTATTTTAAGAAATGTTAATTTAATTAAAATTCTGCATTATTCCAGCACTTTTACTCACACTTTTAGCTAAAGAAAATTTTCAGGATGTTCTTAATGCCCCACTTTGTAAATTATCTTGGACAAATATCATTTTCTATCAGATAATGAAATTTTGAACGGTTTGATCAAATAATAAAAACATACTTTTAGTTATTATAGTGGATGTATTAATAAAAAAGGTTTTATATCAATTACAATATATTTTCCGATTTCCTTTGTGCTAAAACATTTATACGTAAACATAAAAGCAATAATACGCACGTTTGGAAAAAATATGGTCTAAATTTTATTAACAAGTTCTATTTTTTTAATAAACAAAATTCCACTTTTAAATTTTCTAATAAAAATCCTTACAAAAATTTTTGCATTTAAATATTATTCAAGCAACCATTTAAAGCAATATTCATTAAGGCAAAAAGTAAAATTATTAAAAGAATAAAACAGAAAGCTGTATGCAAAATCTGTAAGTAATGGTTTGGGGAAGAATAGATTTTATTTTTATTTTCGAAAAAAAATTATTTATCTACTTCATCCGACGATTCCGTTCGAGCCCCTGGCAAACTCCATTTTTTATTTTAATAAAATTTCTTGATTTTTTAGGAAATATTTGACATTAGTTGACATAACTATATGTAATAATTAAGGTTACCAAGTTTTAAATATTTGGGAACTTTAATTATTCTTAAAACCAGCCAACACTATGACCGCTAATTTTAGAAAGACGCGAAAGCGCAGCATTTGGGGTCGTTTCTGCGATTAAGTTACGCAGCACTAAAACCGCTTTATACATTACTTATTTGCAGGTATTGATGATTCCTACTTTATTAAATGCAACTTCAGTATTCATATTGCTTTCTACGTTCCTCCTGTAGATATTGACGGTAACTCGTGAAACTTAACTTCCGGTTCCTTCTTTACGGGAAATAACATCATTTCGGCAAGATTCACCCAGCTATCGGTTTACACTTCTGTACTCCCATTTCGCTTCTGCTGATGAATGGTTATACAATGTGGTCCTACGAATCCATTGTTCTTCATTTTACTTGGTGCAGCTTGCTACATGGGTCGTGAAACGGGAACTTAGCTATCGTTTAGGTATGTCCTGGATTAAGTTGCTGTGCATTATTCAGCTCCAGTTGCTACACGCTGTTTTCGATCTACCCTATTGGTCAAGGGAAGTTTCTCAGACGGTATGCTCTTTAGGTATCTCTGGTACTTTCACTTCATGATTGTATTCCAAGCTGAACACAACATCCTTATGCACCCCATATGTTGCGTAGCTGGTGTATCTGGCGGTTCTTTCTATTCAGCGCTATGCATGGTTCTTGGTAACTTCAGCTTAATCCGTGAAACTACTGGAGAACGAGTCTGCTAATGCAGGTTACAAGTTTGGTCAAGAAGAAGAAACTACAACACTGCATGTTCTCACGGTTACTTTGGGCAGATTAATCTTCCAATACGCGAAGCTTACAAACTCTACTCCTTACATTTCCTGGCTGCCTGCCGTTGTGGTATTTAAGCTCATCAGTTTTGTGGTATCAGCACTATGGCTTCAACCTCTCTAAAATGGTTTTAACTTCTAACCAATCTGTTAGTTGACAGTCAAGGTCGTAATTACACTTGCTGATATTATCAACCGTGCCAACCTGGTGCTGGAAGTTATGTATGAACGTAACGCTCCAACTCTCTAGACTTAGCTGCTGCTGAAGTCTCTGCTGTAAATGGTTAATGTCCTATGTTACAAAATAATAAAGCATTATTTATTATTTTAGTCAGAAATTCAAAAAACTAAAAAATTTCTTAAAGAAGGAAACTAGTAACAATGACCTTGAGACGGAAATCTTAAAGGTCATTATTTCTTTTTTAATAGAAACAAAAAAAGGGCGGACGTAGCCATGGGATTAAGGCAGGATTGTGTGATCCTTCTACGTGGTTCAATTCCTGTCGTTCGTCTAATAACAATTTCATTTTTTCATTTTTTAGTTGACGTAAGACTTTGTTTTATGTCATTATAATACATTAATACAAAAAAATAGTCTATTTTTTTTAATTTTTATAAATTATCTACTAATATTAATTTCATGCAGAAAAGAAAATATGAAATAAAAATTCTTTAGATAGAGATTAGTATTTTATATTTTATAAAAAAAATATATTTATTAGTAAAGTCTGTAACTGTTAAAAAAAAAATGAAACAAAAATTACCAAAAAATCTTTTGCATGTAAATTTAGGATTTAGATGAAATATAAAAAATCTAAAATTCTTGTAAAACCCATACACAAAATGGAGTTTAATAGATTAATAATTTAAACAATATTTCCCAATAAAATGAAATTTTAGCACTTGTTGGATTTCAAATTCTTACTTCATTATTTTTTCAAAAGTATAATTCAAAAAAAAAAAGTTTTAATTTCATTTTTTTAGTTTTTAAACTTTTTTTTTGTTCATATATTAATTAATAAAATTTGTTGAACAACAAAATTTGATTTTCAAAAAAATTCAAAAACAAAATTTTATTGAAAAAATAATAAAAGCATTTTTAAAAATAACTTTTAATCTCTTTTGAATACAAAATTTGATATTTTACATAATTTTTTTCTTTTAAAAATGGTATAAAATTCACTTGTTAAATTTAAATGATTTTCTGTGTTCGATTTTAAAAGAAAATTTAAATCTCATTAAAATTTTGGTTTTAGAACAAATTCAATCTAATTGAAAATATCCGAAGAATTTTTTTATCCTGAACTCAAAATTCAGCTAGAACAAAACATAAGATGAATTAAAACATTTTTTGAATTCCATGAATCATAACATATCCTAATTAACACTAGAATATTACTTTTATTCAATTTTTATAAACCAATTAAAAAATTGATATAAAAATTCTAAATATAATAAAAATAGTATTATTTTAGTTTTGGCTTTTGTGAAAAACTTTTATTTGAAGTTGAATTTTTTATTCAAGTCAAAACAATAATAATTTACAAATGAAACTAAATTGTCTGGAAAACTTTTAGTTTTAGATATATTTTGCATTATTAAATAAAAACTTCCAGCCAACAAAATATTTAAAAAATTTTACAAAATTTTAATGAACTTCAGATAAAAACTTTATTGAATCTGTTTTTATTAAAAATAAAAGGAACTAAGATTTAAAATTATATTGAATTTACATTTACAATCATGAGTTAAAATATCCGTTTGATTTTAATAAGTTTTAATGAAATTAAATAATTCTGTGTTCTATACTAAAATTGAAGAACTTTTCAGATTATATATATACTTTTAAATATATTTTATATTAGCTGGGAAAAAAATCCAAAAACTATAATAAAACAATCTTTAATAATATTTATTATAAAATTAATTCTATTTTAATTTCAATACTATTTTTTATTTTGATCTGAAATAATTCTAATTTTTACTATTAAAAAAAATTATTATATCAATAATAAACCATTTCTAAAAAATCATTTTAATTTACCTAAGTATTTCAAATCAGTTTTGTTTTATTTTTAAAACAAAAAATCTAAATCTTTAAAAAAAATTTAGTAAAAAAATAGTAAAGATGTTATAACTAATGTTTTCAAAATATTAAAAAGGAAATAAAATAACTTTCAAAAATCCATTTATTATGTTTTTGAGATATTATCAATAGCAAAATGAAATTGATAATAATAAATTTGTCCATTAAATAAGATTCTCATTAAAAGAATATTAATAAATAAAAAAAAGATTTATTTAAACAAAAATAAAAAAGTCTAGATAATTTCGACTTATTAATTCTATGGAAAATAAAAATTATTCATCACAAACAACTTAGAAATTAAATAATTTTTTTTTTATTAAATCCTGCATTTGAAATACTTCCTGAACAAAATTCATTATTTGAAGAAAAAAAAAAAAAACATTTTGTTTCCTTTTTTAAAACTAAAATGAGGTGACTTCAAATTTTTTATTTCTCAAATATTACATGTAAAAATTGAATATTTTTGAAATTTCATAGTTTAGGAAAAATTATAAAAAAAAAAAAAAATAAAATTTCATTTTATATCAATAAAACTTTTAATAAATTTTATAAAAAACAAATTGTTTGTTTCATGAATATAAAATTTAAAAAAAGTCAAATTCTTACAAAATGAAAAAGAATTAAATGTTAAAAGAAATTATTAGGAAACTAATTTTTGTTTTTTTAACAAAAGAAAAAAAATTCTTTAATTTAATCTAAAATATGAAAAAAATATTAAGTTTTATAATTAATATTTTATTTCCTTTGTAAATAACATTTTTTTTAACAAAAACTTAATAAATAACAAGTTAATAACTTGGAAAAAAATTTCAAATAAATTACATTTTAATATGAATAATAAATTATTTGAATAAAAAAGTAATTTTTTTCAAAAAACAGTGTTTTAGATACTTTTTTCTAACAAAAACTTAATATAAAATTACAGTAATTCTTTGATAAATTAAAAATTCGTTAAATTTTCTTAAGAAATTCAAAAAATTTAAATTATTTTTTAATTATAAAAATATAAAAACTAAAATTAAAACTCTTATTTTATTAATGAAAATTCTTAACAACTACTTTTTAATGATAAAGAATTTAATATTTCTATTATTTTATTTTGAAATTAATAATAATGATTTTAGAGATTTTAATAAAAAAATATCTTATTATAGAACATATAAAGATATGTAGAAATTCTTATTTAATCCTATAGAAAAAATAGACTATTACAAATTTTTTGAAAAAAAAATTTTAACTTTTATAGATTTTTATAGGATCCTGAATTAAATTGGTGACCGATTTATTACATTTAGAAAAAACTATTAAAAAAATAATACCTATTATTTACGATTATTGAAAATTTTCTAAGTGATAAAAGCAAATTTTCTTATTAATTAATGAATTAAATCTTTTATTGAAAAAAAAATAACTTATTTATTAAATCCTCAATTACCTAATGTTTTATTAGGTAAAAAATTCATATAAATTTTTTGGATAATATTTTTAATTTTCATTTTGTCACAAAAAACATTTAAATTATTTTAAATAACTAAAATTATTTAAAAAGTTTGACAAAAACTTATTTAAAAAGTTTAAACTTAAATAATAGTTATAGTAATTTCTTTATAAAATATTCATTTTTTCAAATTATTAAACATTTTAAAATAAAAATAATTGCTAAAACTTCAGTGGATTTTTTTAGTGAACTTATTTTTTTATTCAAAAAATTTAAACTATAAAATTCAAAACAAAATAGAAAAATAATTATTGTTATAATAAAAAATATCTTTATAAAAGAAAATAAAACAGTTAATTTTTGAAAATAATTTATTTCAGAGACTAACAATTCCATATATTTTACCTTGAATGGCGGGAATTGTGAATATAATATATTATTACAAATAATTCAAGAAACTTTTTCAAATTCTCAATGATGTTTTGGAATATCAAAAACAATTGAAAAATTTAAAGTTTTTGAAAATCAAAAAATTCTTTAAAACCTTTATCTTTTCATAATTTCAAATTGAAATGAATTTTACGTTTTTAATGAAATATCATAAAAAAATTATTTATTAAATTTTTATGAATTATCTTAATTTACAAAATAAATTGCAAATAACGGCATTGGGTTATTTTAGTTTGTATATTCTATTTTTATACATCGCAATTTTTCCATTATTATAGGTTCTATTTGTTTTCTATTTGATGGAAACTTTTTGAAATAATTCAATATTCTAACAGGATCGTTCAAGTGAAGTCTTTTATTTCATTAAAATTAACTCGTCGTAATAAAACAAATTTTAAATAAAATGAGAAAATTTATTAAGTTATTTTTTCAAAATTCTCTAACACAATATATTACAAATATTAAATTTTATTTCATTAATAATTTAAAAAATGGTTAATTAATAATAAACTTTAGATCTATCTCTGTAGAAAACGTAAAATTATTAGTCTTAATCTTTAATTGTTGAGATAAATAAAAATTCCAAAATTATGGATTTGAATTGAATTGAATAAACAATTTTTTACTCTTATTTTATTATCATAACAAATCAACAAGGACTTTTATATTTTCAATATTTAGTCTAATTCTTTTCTAAAAAATTCTAATTTTAATAATTCATTAGATTTGTACTAATAAATGTGATTGTTTTTCTTGGTATAAAATTTTTCTCTCAATAAAAATTCATGTATGCAAAACAAATAATATTGAATTAGAAGCTCTCAAATATACCTGCCCATTGCAATTTGGATTATCTTATTCAAAAGGAATGGACAGGTCCAATAGAAACTGGAAGATTCATTTAATTCAAAAAATTTAGCAGCATGAATCTATTATGTTCCGTTATTCAAAATTTTGATAAACAAACTATTATATAATAAACCTGATGTTATAAATGTTGGATGAACATTTTAATTGAAAGTTTACGTAGGCTAAATCTTTACTTTAGATTTTGCCAAAAATGTCACCTTTGTGGTAATATGGATTCAAAATATTCATTTCATCTAAATGGGGAATCGTTTAATCTGATCCAGTCCTTTTATATTTTGTTAAAATATTTTCGTGACAGATTTTAGTAAACTAAAAAAAATAATGATAATTGAAAAAGTATTAATAACTCATCTCTAAAAAGTGGATCCAGCTTTAATTTCTCCAAATAGATTAGATAAAATACCTAATGTTCGATTATTTAATATTTCAAAGAAAACAATTTCTTTAAAAGTACTTTTCAATTAAAGAAAATCTGTTTTAATATTTGATCACGAATCCATGGGTTATAATTTAAGAGATTTATCAGCATTGACAAATGAAGTTTATTAATAAGCATTACAAAAAATAGATCATTTATTGATACTACTTTAAAATTAGCTTTCATATAGACAAATTTTGGTTTAAAACTTATACAACAATAACTCAAATTTTGATAGAATATCTAAAAATAAAGGCTTCTATAAAGCAGGAAAACTATTATAACAAAAATACTTAAATAAAAGCTCTAGTATGAATTTGTTAAATATTAAAATTTTGAAAAATTTCTTATTACCTATCTTAAAATGGTATTTTAGAACTCCCACATGAATCCATTATAAAAAAAGCAATAATTTTAACTCATATTTTAGCTTGTTTTAGTTGGTAATAGCTGCTCGAGATCTATGGTTTTATTTTAGAAAAAGCAGAAAGTTACTCTATTGATGTTATTGAAATGATTTATTTTAGCCTTTAGTATTTTAGAAGTTTTTTTGAATTTCCAAGGAGTTAGAAATATGTCAAACTAATGTTGTTATCCTAAAATAAAATTATTGAATTTTCAACAAAAACTCTATGTGAATATTATGCAAATGGAATTTTTTGCTATAGCAAATAAAAAAAATTCCATTTTACACTCAAAAATGATTTACAATATAAATCGTCACTTTCAACAAATAAAGTTTTAATAAAAATTATGAGTTTAAAAATACTTCTTGGTCACCTTGGATTTTGGTTTGAGTTTCTTTTCGTAGTAATTTATTTGATTGGATTAAAGACCAAATGATTTTGAATTTCTTTATAAATTTGGATTAAAAAAGAACATCTTTTTCTGCTAATTCCACAAAAAAAAAATAATTATGGGACAATTTATAGAAAGAAAAGAACAATCCTCTTTTACGAAAGAATTTACCGGAGAATACGAAGAAGAAATGTACAAGAGTTAGAATCTCAATTTGAAGAAATACATTAGAAGAACAATTTGAAATTTTAGGTTTTTCTGGATTATCAGAACAATATCCAATGGAATATCAATTATATATAATAAGCTGAGATTCTCATTGAAACCGAATTTTGGGATCCAATAGGTTTATTTTTTTCAAATTAAGCCATTTTCCTTGTGTTTTCTACTGTCGAGAATTTTGTATGAAATGTTAAGAAGACTTTATGTTACTTTTATGGAGCTCGGAAGAGAAAGAGAAAGATCTTCATTCAAGTCAAAATTAAATAATTCTTTGTCGTGGATATAATAAAGATCTAATTAGTAAATTATCTATTCGTTATGGAGCTAATTACTCATTAATGAAAACAAAATATTATATGATTAAAACGTATTGAATATTATTAGTATTCAATTAAAACGCCTCAAATTTTACCTGGTTTATTTTATATCAACGTTGGTTAATTGAAAATTCTTCTGAAAGTTTTTCGCTTTGAGTTATTAACTCATCGTAAAATGGTTTAAAATAAATAGTTTTATTATTATTAAATTCTTTATTTTAACAACAACACTTTTTAGGAAAGTTATGAATATTTATTTGTATTTTTAGCGAAATAAAAATACTAAATCAAATTGACAAAATTTTATTAAAAAAGGGTGGTTTTTTGAAAATGAACAGAAACCCACATTAATGAACAAGACAATAAACAATTGTTTTGAAGATATAGGAATATACTTCTCCATATATTCCTATATATATCTTTCAAATTTATAAAAAATCCAAATAATAAATTAGTATTCAAATTCCTAATTAACTTAGTTTTGTTTTAGAGTCGGGATTGACGGGGTTTCGAACTCAACTTCCAAATTTGACAGGGCGGTACTCTAACCAATTGAACTACAATCCCATTATATAAATGTATTTTTATATTGTCAAAAATGCTTGGACATAATAAACGGCAACTTTTTTCTATAATTAATTTTGGGTCGAGCTGGATTTGAACTAGCGTAGGCATTGCTAGCGTGATTTCATAGTCCGTCCTATTAAACTTTTCACTGAAAGATCGACCCAGATAGGAAAATCTTTTTTCTATTCGAAAAGTAAAATATTTTATTAATTAATTCGGCATCTCTTACACCTTAGAATCTTGAATCGTCGCCTCCTTTGAAAGAGAGGTGTCCTGTAAATACTAGACGATGGCTTTATCCCTTTAACCCTATCTTTACCTAATAATATATGATTTCTGTCAATAGTTTTATGAAAAAATTGTTTTAAAAATCATTAATTTATAACAAATTGAATATTACCTATAAATATTTTTGTTATAAAACATACGAATTGAAATAGATAAATTTAAACTTAAATAAAATATTCTTTATTTTAAATATTGTTTAAAATAGTTTTAAGATAGGAGTAAAACCATATGAGTATTTTGGATTTTATAAAAGCTCTCAAATCATTGTAGCAATTCTTAAAATTTTAGATCGAGTTAGTTTTGTATGTATACCTAAATTCTTCTTTACTACACTTTTAGGCTTCTGGTTCGGGAAAACTCAGTTTATTACGAATTATTGGTCTTGGACAATTGTGATTATGGAAATATACGGTTACATGATGTTTAATACTTACACAATATAGAAGAATGAGTTTTGTTTTTCAACATATCCCAAACATATGACTGTTTATGAAAATATTTCTATTTGGACTTCGATTACGAGGATTTCTTGCTCAAAATAACCAATACAATGATTTATTAAATTGTTTACGAATTCGTAAGATATCTTTTGAATATCCTGCCTAACTTTCAGGAGGACAGAAAACAACGTGTCATTTTGGTAACGAAGTTTAGTAATTCAACCAGATTTTATTAGACAGAACCTTGGTGCCTTAGATGGAGAATTACGAGCTATTTTCTAAGTAAATGGTTAAAACGTTATTTGCAAGATAACAAATTACAACAATTATACTACATTACGATCACATCTTTACATGAAATTGTGATTTTAAAAGAAGGTCGTCTGTTACAGCAAGGAAAACTCTGAAAACCTGGCGACTCCAAACCAATTAATTTTTGTTGGTATTTTTTAGGA